>CALYCR020000643.1:0-12989 GCA_944470395.2 Schistosoma turkestanicum
CCTCGTTCTAAATTACATGTTGGAGCACTTAATGTCCGAACATTGTGTCAGCTAGGGGCGGCCAAGCCAAAACATGGCACAAATCCATGAAGTCACTGACAAGTGGACTGAGTCATGTTGGTAGGTATAGGCTACCTGGTTGGGGTACGCGATACGAAAGTCACCAATGGGTAGAGACTTTGAACGACGTGGCTCAAAATCGTTTGCAATGACGCAGGTGCATCGATTTTGTGTGTTATTTCAAATCTTAATCTTTTTAATTTCTCATCAATTTAATTTTTTTCTATTAAGCTTATTTCACTAGATTCTACATCTTGAATAATATCCTCGAACCCTAATCTCTCCGATTACGGCTAATACCTTTACCATATCTACTACTATTGGATTTGAATTGACAATTACATCTCTGTGTGCTAATGTGGTATGGCAACATGAACTGATGTACGTACGTACGAAGTTCTACGTTTGCTATTGATTGATTGATGTCCTACTTTGAGGATTGGATCCCGTAAGGGTTGATTGTGCACTGACTAAATCACGATAATATGAATCATTATTGAATAATCAATTGAATGGGATTCATGACAGTACATCAAATTCCTTGACTATCAGAAGGTATTTGACAACGTAGATACAAGAACATTGTGGAGCCTTCTTGAACACTATGGTGTATCTGAAAACTTGGTCAACATCACATGGAATTCTTACGATGTACTATACTGCATATTGTGCAACTCTCAGATTTGTTTCAAGTGAAGATTAGTATCGAGCAAACCTGCTTACTCTGACCCTTTCTCTTTCGTCTGGTGATTGACTGGATTATGAAAACCTCAATAACTCACTGAAAGCATGGAATGAAGTGGACTGCTCGGATGCAGTTAATTGATTTGTACTTTGGAGACGACCTCACTCTTCTATCCCACACACAACAACAAGTGTAGGTGAAGACGGCCAGTGTGGCAGCAGTCTCTTTAGCAATACACCTTAACAATAATTATACATCATCATTCAGAAGATACAAGTATTCATTACCAGTTGTCTACGTTGGCCAGACACCATCAGCAACAACCTACTGTGGGAGAGAACAAACCAGATTCCAGTGGAGGAGGAAATCAGGAAGAAGCGGTGGAAATGGATAGGACACACACTACGAAAAACACCTAACTGCGCGTCACAAGACAAGCCCTCACATGGAACCCTCAAGGCAAAAGGAAAAGAGGAAGGCCAAAGAACATATTACTCCGAGAAATAGAGAAAGATATGAGGGGAATGAACAAACATTGGACAGAACTGGAGAGAGAAGCCCAGGACAGAGTCGGTTGGAGAAAACTGGTGAGCAGCCTATGCTCCATTGGAGGTAACAGGCGTAAGTAAGTAAGTAAGTAAGTAAGATACTACGGATTCGTCGGTCAAACATCAGCAGCAACGACCTACTGTGGTAAAGCACAAACCAGATTCTAGCTTAGGAAGAAATTATGCAGAAGCACTGAAGAAGAAAAGGAGAGAGATTATGGAAATCTCTCATCAGCTTCACAAGGCAATACCTCAATTAATGAAATCCTGTAGGCCATAGGGAAAAAAAGGGAGACCAAAGAACACATTGCACTGGGAAATGAAGATAGGCATGAAAAGTGGGCATGAATAGTACTTGGTAAGAGCTGGAAAGGAGACCTGAAAATAGAGTTGGTTAGGGAATGCTAGTCGATTGCCTATGCTCCACGACATGTAAGTAGGTAAGTAAGTAAATAAGTAAGGCATCTGTAAATTCTTGGGTCATCCATCTATGCATAACTGATTTTATGCTTGAACATGGATGTACACTAGTTGAAAACAGAATGAAATACGTACAGATTGCTTTCTAATGTTCACTGAATTTCTAGTTGAAGTAGATCGGAATGTAGTTGTATAGTGAACGAGAACACAGGTGGAGCAACCGGATTGTAATTAGCGAAAATTACAGAGTTACTCAGTAAAATAGGAAAAATCATATCGTAAATCGTTCATTTGCAAAATATCAGTTCATCATCATATCGAACTGGACTGTTCCTGTTGCAAAACATCAATCCATTGTCACTACTATTCATGCGTTTCATACAAATTCCATTGTGTTCCCCCCACTCTTCCTTTCTTGATCTTCCCCCATCTTCTTCTGCCAGACATTACGTTGACGCTCACGTCATATATACTACTTATGAGTGTAGCTCACACCACAGTTGTAATTAGACTTCTTCATGTTCTCAATGGAATGAATTAGATAGAATTGTTTTTTTTCTATTAAACATTTGTTCAATTGATTTTTTTCTTTCTATCAAAAATTTACAGACAGATCTTTATCAACAGCCAGTCACAGTGGGTGATTACTCGGATCGAGATGAATTCATCGATCAAGAACATCATCGTTATGCACAATCTCAAACAAAATATAAAACTGAATTAATTCCAGATACAATGAATCAAACATTAAGTAAGTTTTAGCAGAAGAAGAAAAAAAAACATATTTGATTGAAATGATGAATATCGATGAATATTTCATCACTACTTTAAATCTTAGGTCTCTCTTGATCTTGAACGAGTGTACTGTGTAGCAGTTCGCTTGGTTCGCCTATATGGATGCGAAACATGGCTGGTAAGAGTAGAAGGTATTCATTCGTTTGTTACTAGTATTCGATCACAGATGTCTTGGAAGCATTGTTCGTGTATCATGGGACACCGGAGTAAGCAATGCTGCCATTAAGAAGCGAATACTGGGTAAGGATGGCAGATCAATAGACGCAGTAGTGACACTTCATCAGTCGAGGTGGTTGGGATATGTGTTGCGTATGCCCAACCACCGACTGCCTCGACGAGCTTTGTTTTGTAGTGTAGGAATAGATTGGAAGCAAGTTAGGGGCGGCCAGAACAAAACATGTCAGAAATCCATGAAATCATTGACAAGTGAACTGAATTATGTTAGTAGATGTAGATGTAGGCTACCTGGTTGGGGTCCGCGAGATCATAATAATCGATGGTTAGAGACCTTGAACAACATGGCTCAAAATCGTTTACAATGGCGCAAGTGCATCCATTCGTTGAGCTCTCTCAAGTCCTAATTTTCTGGACTCGTCAACACCTCTAGTTTTGACTTTCTAAACTTATCTCACTGAATTATACTTCTTGAATAATATCTTCGAACCCTAATCCTCTGTATTATCAGTAGTACTCATACTATTTCTACTATTTCTGTGTTGATGTGTTATGGCAACATGAACTGAAGTACTTATGTACAAAGTTCTACGTTAAATCTGACTGACTGACTGACTGATCTTGAATTCGATTCCTACTCACAGGGTTGTGGATATGTATTGCCTAGCAGGCACATACGGGGACGAAAATAGCTGTCCAGTTAATGCTTTCAAGTTCTCAATGGTGGTCTAACATTGATCAATTGATGATTTCAATGAAATTCAACAATTTTCACAATTTTAGTACTGAAACTGTCATTTTAGAAGAAAAAAATACATCTTTTCTGTTTATTTTTTCTTCAGATCCATCACAGAATAAACCAATGGAATCTATTCGACAATTAACTAATCAACCATCGAAAATTATGATTGCTATCTATGATTATGATCCTCATGTATTAAGTCCTAATCCAGATATTGATGTAAGTTATTAATTTTTTGAGGGGAAGTGATTACTATTGAACGAAAAAGAAACTATGTGTATATCTGCAACCCCGACTAATCGCAGGAGTCGAACTTAGTACCATTGGTCTTGTGCGCAAACGCTTGACCTCTGGACCTATGAGCCGATGGCATCTAACAGTGTTAATGTCTAACTCTGATCAATCTAAGGATTTTGCGCAACCTCACCCATTGTCTACAGTAGTTACTGCCTACACTCGACAGGGTTGAACTCCAAAACTCGTAGAATGTACTCACTAGTGAGTAGCTTCGTGAAGAGATTCTCGGAGCTCTAATGAAAAGATGTGACCGGGTGGAGTTCATCCTTATCGAGTATAAGCAATAACTACTGAAGACACTGGTTGACGTTGCGCATTAGTGTTTTAGAATATGGGTTTTCCAACTACTTTCATTCATTTGTGGAGAGATTACAATAGTTGTTTTTTTCCCTTTGGAGTACTTACTGATGATGTTGTTCAGACGAACAATCAAAACTTCACAGTCAATCCATTCAACTCTGAGATCACAACTATGTAGTACTTAAGATAGAGAAATTACCGAATACAGTTCGAACTACTAACTATTATAAGTAGTACTAAATAACATTTTTAGAAAGTAAATAAACGAGGAATAGTGTTAAAAGTATTTATTTAACACTTGAAACAGACCATTTTTATAATAATATTCTATTTAACATTAATTTCCTATGTTGAAGTGTTCTGGACGTTAGATCCCCAGGACTCGCCTGATAAATGCCTCATTTGGATTTCGCGTTTGCGCGAGCATGGGCTGATCAGTCGACTCTGAGATTTCATTTCCCACCAGCAAAATCTTTGTCTGTGATTGGCTGCTGTGCATTTTATTACTGTAGGATTTTCGTAACTGTCCCAAGGACGTTTCTATGATGTATAAATAAACGAGAGTTGTGTGTTTGATGGTATTGTGTGATTACTGGGTGTTTGTAGAATATACTTTCTACGCTTATCAAGACTTCGCTTTTGAAGTTGTGGGATTCAAGGTAGCCTGTCTGGACGCTGGTTCATTGTCTCGTTCGCGTATAAAGACTAAGGAGAACTCATAATAGCTTCAAGCGTACTACGACATGAGGATTCCTTTCTAATAGTTTTTTTAGTGATATGGTTCATAGTTATAATGCATAAGTATTGTTAATGAGCTATTCATAAAATCTGGTGTATACCCTTCAGTGATATTGATTACTGAATATTTAAGTAGTAGTGTAGTGGAGTAGGACATAGGTGGGGCAACCGAATTGTATTTAACGAAAATTACAACAGAGTTGCTCAGTAAAATCGGAAAACCATATCGTAAATTGTTCATTTGCAAAATATCAGTCCATCACCATATCGAACTGGACTGTTCCTGTTGCAAAACATCAATCCATTGTCACTCACTATTCATGCGTTCGTTTCATACACAAATTCCATTGTTTTCTAACTCTTCATTTCTTGATCTTCCCCCCCATCTTCTGCTGCTAGACATTACGTTGACACTCACGTCATATACTACTTATAAGTAGCTCACACCACAGTAGTAGTATGATTTTAAAGAAGTGAATTAGTTTTATTCAAAAATCATGTCGGTATATTCTATCATCTTAATGACACACCAGAATGTTTTAGCGGCTGCATGAAGTTAGGCTTAGGACTCACCAACTTTGTTATCCTCCGGTCTGACTCCAATTTAGACGATCGACTGAGTATGCTATGAAATAAATCAAGTTAGACATTAACACCGTTGGATACCGAGTCAGTGGTCCAGAATTTAGGTGTTTGCGCACAATACCAAAGGTCCTGGGTTCGAATCCTGTGGGGTGCAGGAGTCGTGGATGCGCACTGCCACTGATGAGTCTCATGCAAAGACGAAACGACCAACCAGTGCTTCCATGTTTCTAATGGTGGTCTAACATTGATCGATTCATGGTTTCAAAATAAATCTTCTCTAACATACTTAGGCGAACCCTGTCTGTGCAGTGGCGGTAAATAAGAAGCAAAAGTGAAGTGAAGTAGAGAAGGCGAGTAAGCCAGCTCAATACGATGAGGCATGAATAAGTTACTTATAGTCAGAAAATAATAAGCTAGCCATGTAGTAACCGAAGTTAGCATGCACATGAACACCCGAATAAAAATAACCAAGTTATAAAAGTGAATAATTTACAAGGTGTTGGAGAAAATTTTTAGCTCAGGTGGATGACTATGATGGTGTTTCGTTCTCTTAGCTGGATGTTTTGGTTGTGAAGCTTTCATTGTTCTTCTGAACAAAATCATCAGCACAAACTTCAGATAGAAGAAATGAAGTATTCGAATTTCTCCACGTTTGACCTGTAGCTTGTTCTGTTAACCTCGATCTTGATTGGTTGCTATTGTGACCTTAAACCTGTTGTAGCTTGCGCACCTTTGTTTTGATTGTATCCCTCCTTTGATCTGTTTCTTGATCCTAAGTCGCCTATGATTTTTCTGATCGGTTGATAAATTGGGTTGATTGCTGATTTACCTGAGTGCCAAGCTTCTAAAAATTCTCTAGTGTACTTTGTGCTCCCCCTATCCAGTATTTCTACATTGTCTCAATCGAATGTATGCCCATTTTGTCGGTATGTATTGATATAAGCGAAGCATTGTCATGGCGTTTGACTGCTAATTGATGTTCATGTCAACGAAGCTGAAGAGGTCGTCCATTTTGTCCTGAGTGCCAGTCTTCTAAAAATTCTCTAGTATTGTTTATCCTCCCCCAAATACAGTATTTCCACATTGTTCAAATCTAATGTATGTCCATAATTGTCGGTGTGTATTCATATAAACGAAGAATTTTCGTGTCGTTTGACTGCTAATTGATGTTCACGACCAAAACATCCAACTCAGAGGACGAAACACCTCCACAATTTACAAGGTCGAAAGATGTATGAATGATGACTCTAGCAGAAAGGGTTGATTACTTTGTCTGAAAGCTAGGACAAGCCATGTGGGCTCAACATACCCGGCTACACACACTACAATCTACATAATAAAAGTAAAAACGAATTTTTAATTAAACTAATGTTAGACAACTGGAACTAGCTTTCAGTAAGCCCAGAACTGAGGCTGTGCGTTAACTTGGTGAGTGTTAGTTAACTAGGTTTATGTGTAATTTTAATGGTACCGATTATCCGCGCTCATAAATTCCAGCCATTTCATTTTAGTGCATCAAACACGTAAGATCTGATGCCTTGTTGAATTGTTTAACAGGAATCACCGAATACAGAAGATAGCTGCGTCTTACCAATTAGCACTAACTAGTCTAAGACTATAGTCTCATGGCTTGACGTATATCATCATCATTAATGTTCAGTCATCATCTAGTCTGAAAACTAGATTACAAAACCGATCAATCAAATCGGATCAGTACTAAGCAATAGTCCATATAACACTGGATAGAATTCCCAATGATTAAGCTGGTTGAAATCAATTTGTTTGTAATATCAAGACTATGAAACAATTTAATTTTTTCATTATTCAAGTTAAGCACTAATGGTGATTATCAAAATTTAGATGTTTCACTTCAAGATCTACTCGATCGAATTGTCCGTTTAGTTATAGTGTGAGGTGCATTAGTTATCAATGAGAGTCAAGTTCAAGACATGTAGTGAATTTGTGCCAAATATTTTTTCAACAACTTGACTAAAATTAACTTACTAACTAACTAACTCTGTACAATTACTTACTTATTTACTTTCTCCTGTTTCCCCCCAATGAAGCATAGGCGACTGACGAGCAGTCTCTGATCTACTCCTTCCTATCGCTTCCTTTCCAGTCCTCTTGAATTTCTGTTTATTTTTCTCATGTCTGTCCTCATTGCTCGACATAATGTGTTCCTTGGCCTTCCTCTTTTCTGTTGGCCTTGAGAATACTAAGTGAGGGCTTGTCTTATGACGTAGTTGGGTGTCCAGTGCCTCTTCCTGATTTCTGCCTCCGCTCCCGACCGTAGCTGCTACTTTGACGTAGTGGTCAGGCTTGCCTATCGTGATGAACCAACCGATCTATATTGGCTGGAACACATGTTCCTGCAGGTCCTACCATGCCAGGCAGGTCGATTGGAGAACGATGAGACTAAAAGCAGCTACTCAAGGTCTGAGGGCGAAGTCGTACTGCTGACTGACTGTAGAGGGGTGTGACAGCAGTAAGGTGTTTCCCTCGGACAACCAGCATCTACAGCGATACTGCCTTCTCACAAAGGAAGGGTTAGATAAGGTCGACCGTAGGAATGTCACACCTCACCCTACCTCACGGATTTCCGTCTCCTTGGGTAAGGGTGCCCACTATGGGCTTCTAAGAGAGGAGCTAACACTCAAAAAACCTTTCATAAAAAGGCCGGCCTCAAACAGTTGTAACTTGGGATCTATGGTCACGCACCCAGGTCTCTAAGACCAACATTAATCTACCTTCCTTTTCAGGTTCCTCAAGAAACAGTCTTCCACGGTGTGGGCAGCCGGGAAGTGACAACCGGCCTCATACCCGTAACAGCAGCACATGAGACCAATTTGGTCTAAATCAAATCCTTCCTACACTCACACATACCTCTCTCTTCTCTCCACAACTAACTTTCTACCTCCGCTAGAAATCAACTTATAACAAAACATTCTATACACTAGTAAAATGACATCATGAAAACAGATTTAATGAACATTGAAAAAAAATAAATACCCCCTTTTATACTGTTGCTTTTTTGATATATATTTTAGGCTGAATTATCATTTCGATCAGGTGAACAAATCACTGTCTATGGTAGTATGGATGATGATGGATTTTATTATGGTACAACAAAAGATGGTCGTTTTGGTCTTGTGCCTTCAAATTTTTTACAATCATGTACAAATGATGTGAATTATGATTATTATTTAAATGAACAAACAAAAAAAACAATTCCGCCAGCATTTGCTTCAACTCCATTATCACCTACTAATCAACAATCATCATGTGATTATGAATTGCACACACTGTCAACCAATCCAGCGATGACGCATCATCAACATAGAAATCAGTTGTATTCAAATGATTTGAACAACAACAGCACCAGTATTAATAACAATCCCGCATTACGTGTACAAACTCGGTCGAATCATCCAGGTCAATTTCAAAATATCAATAATTATAATAGAAGCATGAAATCGGAAACAAGTGTAAGTGGGGATATATATAAAGCAATTTTTCAGTAGTAAATTTGTTATGCCTGCACGTAAACAGGTCAACTTGATATATTTGAACTATTAGGAGTTTACCGTAGTCGGAAACGCGAGAGAGAGGATTGAGGATCTGGCGACACGACATGCTACTCAAATCCGATTATCCCAGCCCCCCCATTTTGAGTAAAAATAACAAGACTTGATATAAAGTAGAACCTGTATTCTACAAGCATCCAGAAAGTACGAGGTCCGAATCCAGAAGAGAATCAGGATCCCGGACTAGGGATCCGGGACCGAGGGCTGGTCCTGGTCGTGGTCATAAAATGTTACAGATAATGCGTATTTATACATTTTGGTTGAATAGGAAACAGCATCGAATTCTGTGGCATTGACAGTTAAGACGACCAATAGGAAGTAACATTTGAAGTGACATTGAAATTCAGGACAACCAATACGAAACAACATTGAAGTATTTGACTTTGACAGTTATAACGACCGTAATTTCGACCAATAGGATTTGACCAATAATTCTCTTAGGATATTGGATGAATATCCTAACAAAATTTATGAATCCTCATAAAAATTTCTAAAATAGGCCAAGCGTATAAAGGTAGATTACTTATTTACTTACACCTGTTATCCCTAATGAAGCATAGGCCACCGATCAGCGAATTATTACTTCTGGTTAGCGTTTATTTTTCGGTGAGTTGGATTTCTATGAGATGGGATCGCTAAGCCCCTGTTACGCCTGCACGTAAACACGTCAACTTGATATGCATACTTGAACTATTACGAGTTTCGCCTTAGTCGGAAACGCGAGAGCGAGGATCGAGGAGGATCCGGTGACACGACATACTACTCAAATCCGATTATCCCAACCCCCCCCCCCATATTTAGTTGAAATAAGAAGACTTGATATGATGAAGTAGAACCTGTATTCTACAAGTATCCAGAAAGTAAGGAGGTCCGAATCCAGAAGAGAATCGGGATCCAAGACTAAGGATCCGGGTCCGGGTCCTGCTCCTCGGCCTGGTCATAAAACATTATAGATAATGCGTATTTATACATTTTGGTCGGATAGGAAACAGCATCGAATTCTGTGACATTGACAGTTAAGACCAATAGGAAGCAACATTTGAAGTGACATTGATAGTCAGGACGACAACCAATAAGAAACAACATTGGAGTACGTGACATTGATATCTACTAGGGCGACCATAAAATTGACCAGTGGGAATGAACCAATAGGAATTGACCACTAATTGTCTTAGGATATTGGATGAATATCCTAACACCCCCATGCCTGATTCCCTTCCTCTCTCTGGGCTTCAGATCGGCTGTAACCCTAGGAGGACTGCAGGTGGAGTTATACAATTAGATAAAATAGATTAGTAGTAATCAGTAGTATAGTTTTAAAGATGATAATATTCACAGACAATTATTTCAAATCGAGTGATACTAAAAAAAGCCGGTAACACTGAACAGCTACTTACTTACGCTTGTTATGCCCAATGGAACATAGGTGGCTGATGAGCATTTTCCAACCTATTCTGTCCTGTCTAATTTTCGTTCATTCTTCTCATATCTCCACCTGAGGCGCCTTTAGGACTACTGCCGGTCCCAAGCCCAGCTAAAGGAGGACGGTCGGCCAGCCAGCCCATGCCATAGAAAACTAAATCGCTAAAAATCATCACTTGGTACGCTTGAAGCTAATACGAGTTCACCTTAGTCGATAAACACGAACGAGACAATGAACCAGCATCCATGTAGGCTACCTTGAATCCTAAACTGAAAAACAGAAGACTTGATAAGCGTAGAAAGTATATTCTACAAACACCCAGCAATCACACAATACAATCAAACACACAACTCTCGTTTATTTATACATCATAGAAACGTCCTTGGGATAGTTACGAAAATAGCCCACTAATAAAATACACAGTAGCCAATCACAGCCATGGTATTTTCCTTGTGGGAAATGAAATCTCCCGGTCAACTGATCAGCTCATGCTCGCGCAAACCTGAAATCCAAAATAAGGCATTTATCAAGCGAGTTCTTGGGGATCTAACATCCTCAACACATACCAAAACAAAACGGTTAACCAGTGCATCTAGGTTTTTATGATGATGGTCTGACAATAATTCGTTTATGATTTCAATGTATTTTGGGGCAGAGTATTGGAGGTTTGTGTTTTTACACGTTTGAAATCATCAATCAATCATTGTTAGACCACCATTAGAAGGAACCTGGAAGCACTAGATGGCCGTTTCCTCCTGGTATGGGACTCATCAGTGGCAGTTCGCATCCACGACTCCTGCTCCTCGCAGGATTCGAACCCATGACCTTCGGTATTGTTCGTGAACGCCTAACCATCGGACCACTGGGCCGATATCCAACGGTGTTAATGTCTAACTCTGATTGATCTACGGATTTTGCGCGACCTCATCCATTTATCTTTGGTAGTTACAGTCTGCACCCGATAAGGTTGAACTCTATTGGTCACGTCTTCTCAGCTAGAACTCCGAGAATTTCCTCACGAACCTAGTTACTAGTGAGCACACAATACCGAAGGTCCTGGGTTTGATTGACTGCGAGGTGCAAGAGTCGTGGATGCACACTGCCACTGATGAGTAGTCCCATACCAGGACGAAACGGCCGTCTATCAGTGCTTCCAGGTTTCTAACGGTGGTGGTCTAACAATGTAATCAAATTGTTTTTGTATAAAATTCTGGAGAAAAAATAATGATGCATGTCAGTCAACATGTATTCGTGATAAAAGTTTTTAATTTTTAAATGATTATTTCTTGTCTTCTTTTTTTCGTGTTATTTTTTCTTCAAGTTAAATTCTGATCGAATGAAATCATTGTATCAAACACCACAGCCTAGTAATAGTAGTAGTTCATCTTGTATAAAATCTACTTTACATGCAAATGAATTCATGCATAACAATAATACTACTACTACTAATAGTAATGCTGTAGAACGTTATTCAGACAATAAAGATAATCATCCAATCAGTGTAATGATGGATCTGAATTCATCCATGTCCAATAATTTACATGTAAGTTTTTTGGAAAAAAAAAATCAATAATTCAATAAACCAATGAGATTATTGCTCACAGACATTGACTGTTGAATTTTTTGAATGTTATTTTTTTTTATTGATAATGTGTTTTACGCGGGAAAAAAGAAAGAACACACGTTGTGCTTTTGTTGTAAACAAGTATAATCATGTAAGAATTTAAAAATTAGATTAGACAATAGGTATGAAATATTAATTTTTTATAAAAACATAATCTCAGTGATTGTGTTTTATTTATTAATTAGGTTGATGTTTTACCAGTGTAATCTAGTTGATTGGTGGATAGATACGCTTTTGATGAATAAATATATAGATAGGATAGAGAAATGGATTGTGCTCATTAGTGAATAGATTTGTGAAGAAATTCTAACGAGTTTTAGCGAGAAGGTTCAGTCAGTCAGTCAGTCAGTTGTAACGTAGAATGACGTACGTATGTACATAAGTTTAGGTTGCCATACCACATTATTAGCACAGAGATGCAAATGTCAAGTCAAATCCCCATAGTCATAAAGATAGTAGAGGTATTATTAATAGTAATGAAGAATAATAGGGTTTGAAGATATTATTCAAGAACTATAATTCAGTGAGTGAGATAAGGTTAGAAAGACAAAGGTAGAGGTGCTGACGAATCCAGAAGATTAGGATTTGAGAGAGCTCAACGAATGGATGCACTCGCGCCATTGCAAACGATTTTGAGCCATGTTCAGTCATGTAGGGTGTAGACAGTAAGTAAACTACCGAAAACAATGAATGGGGATGTTTAAAATCCTTAGATTGGTTAGAGTCAGATATTAACATCGTGTTATACCTGCACGTAAACATGTCAGCTTGATATATATACTTGAACTATTACGAGTTTACCTTAGAGTGAGGATCGAGGATCCGGCGACATGACATGCTACTCAAATCCGATTATTACAACCCCCCATATTGAATAAAAATAAGAAGACTTGATATGAAGTAGAACCTGTATTCTACAAGCATCCTCAAAGTACGAGGTCTGAATCCAGAAGAGAATCAGGATTCCGGACTGGGGATCCGGGACCGGGTTCTGGTCCTGGGCCTGGTCAT
>CALYCR020000644.1:0-12990 GCA_944470395.2 Schistosoma turkestanicum
ACTTGATAATCCGCCTTGCGTTCCGCATAATTTGAAACTTATTCTTAGGGACTTAATAACGAAATGTTTAGGATGTCTAGGATGTGTCCCATAGGGTTCAATGAACTTATCTATATCAATCTTGCCCAAGAGACCAAAGACGCCGGCCGCTAGCTGGAGCTTGTAAAGAGCATTCTCGAGAACATCAGGCTGCTTCCAGACGTGGTTGTTGATGTATTAACCGAATATTCACACCTTGGTCTCTCCATTTGGCTTAAAAGTATGGTGAGAGCTAGGGGCGACCAGATCAAAACATGGAACAAATCCCTAAAGACGCTGACAACTGAACTGAGCCATGTTGGTAGATGTAGACTTCTCATTTGAGGTCCACGAGAATTTGAATGACATGGCTCAAAATCATCTTCAATTGCGCACATGCATCCATTCTTTGTGTCCCGTCAAATTCTTAATTTTTTAAATTTTTTTTCATTGAGCTATACTTCTCAAAACTTATTTTCCATCCCTAATGTTTCCCATTACCACTAGTACTGTTACTATCTTTGCTAATCTATTATTTGAAGTCCTGATTCTAATAAGTTTTATTTTTATCTTTCCTCTGTGCTAATGAAGTATTGCTCCGTAAACTGATGTACAGTTGTACAAACTTGTACGACCGACTGACTGTTCTTTATAATTTCTATTACGCATTTTTAAGTACTGTTCAGTATTTGAACTTCCTAGTGATTTGCTTGTGTATGATATCGTTTGAGCAATGCAGTGATTCAAAATAACATGCCATGGCATTTCCGTCACTCACAAGTTTCAATGGCAGATCTTTTTGATAGGAAGTATGGTGTAGAATCTATGTCGAAGGCCTTGTTTCAGGAAAATCCCTCCATGTATATATATTTGTGTTATGACCTGACTGACTCTTTCTGTTCAATAATTTGGTACTTTATTTGATCCCATTTTTGGATTCTATCATTTGCATCTTATTGATATTTTTATATCTTGTACTTATATTGAAGTTTCTATGTTTCCTTCTGAACTATATATGTGTTGTTTAAAATTGATACTAAATATGGCTACAGCCATTTTTGGATTTGATACTCTAGCAGCAGCTCGTTGCAACTAACTGGAAGCACTTATTCTTCTAGTATCGGAACTCATTGTTGTGATAAAGAAACTGGAAGTTGTAATATTGTTTTGTTAATTGTCTGTATTTCCCTTTTTGATTAAAAATAGAACCGTTCTTTCCCAGATTTGTCATTTTTGGACTTGGACTGGGCGAAATTCGTGTGAACCTACACCTTTTGGATTCAGAGCTCACTGGGAGAGTAATAAATATTTCTACATATAGGGTTTGCCCTATTCTGAGAGAAACTTTCCGGTTGCTCTGAAGTGTATCTAGTAGAGTTTTTCTTACATTTGTTCTAAAGTGAACATTGAAGACAGAATCATGTGTCGAAATCTATCTTTTGTTATTGCTATTGATGATGCAAGGTCTTTAGTTAAATTTGATTCCATTTGCGCATCAACCATGACTCATCCTATAAAATATATTAGTTCGCAAAGATCGGTGTTGGTACTTCTGCAAATAGTTGAACCAGCTCAGGTTTTAAATGTTATTTAGGCCACCAACTTGTCTCGCACTGTATTTCGAATTTTTGTTCAGTATGGTATTGTTGCTGAGTAAACAGATTTCATTTACCTTAGAACTCGTTTTCGTTTTTCCTATTTCCTTTAAAGCTAGATGCAATATAGCGATATAACTTGATGTCATCTACATCATTAACTAAAGGTGCCTATTTTACAGATAATCCACTTGTGATGTTACCTCAAGTTTGCGAAAACTTCACTAGGACATGTTTTTCACGTGACAAACCATGCGCATAAACTATGATCGTCAATACTGCTATGTAACAATGAATATTCAAACAATGATGACTTCCAAAACTGATTTGTGGATTGTCACGTCCATTTTCTGACTTTTAAATTAGACAATTAGATTTTCGGTAGAAACGTTAAATATTATCATTCGATTTACCATTCCTATTTTGTTTGCAGCACATTTTTTACGGCCTCCGTTTACAGTCACTTATTGGTTTTATCGTACATACCTAGTTTCATTTCATGGTGTGGTTAAATTTCATCTGACTGTCCATACGCTACATTCGTATGAATTATACAAACAGTTGTTAGTAGATTGTTTTCTAGTTTTTGAACACAAGGGTAGAGAATAAAAAGTTGGAGAATATACATTTTATAGGGATGCAGCTGCTGATATAAGGTTGATAGTGCCAGGAACTACTGTTTAAGTAGTTCTGAAAATTATCTCATTCTGCACACTTCTTCGTGGTAAAATTTAATAGCATAGCCTGCATTACTATATTTTCCACACTTTAGTGAACTTAAAAATAAATCACCAGTTAAAAAATTTTATGTCATAAAACTAACCAATCTACAGTAGACACTACAGGTAGTAAAACCAAATAAAGTATAATTAGCGAACATATGCCATCCCACATACCAGATATGATTGAGACTTACTTTGTCGCAGCTTCAAATACCATGTGTGATATAAAAATAGGTCTTCAAAAAATAAAAAATGTTTCATAGGTATATTGGTCATAGTTGACAATGCCCAAAACAAACTTACCTAAGTAACCATATCAACAAATCTGTTAGATGACTATAGTAACCTGGATATGCATTAAATATAAAAGGACGAAATGACGATTAAACAACATTCTTCAGAGTTGGTGAAGTGGTTAATTTCTTTTTGAATGACCATAGTGCTAAACGTGCCAGATGAAATAACAATAAGCAAAGCTAAGCACTTCATGTCGCATACCTGTAACATGAATAATGTCAAAGTGTAAAAATTGTCGAATCGAGTTGAATGTCAAAAAATGGGTCTGAACTGATGTCCTTTGCAGCCATGTGAGGCTGCATTTTGACCTGGACACTAGTCCAATCTCTGAATCCGATACTATCTTCAATTAAGATACTCAAATGATCTAGCTCTTTTGGAACATCCAGCTTGAAGGTACGTAAACTTATATGTTGAATGGTTCGAATTATTTACAGAACTCCCACCCAGTCGGGAGGCATGTTTTATTGTCCACCTACTATCTAGACTTGTCTTAGAAACTATTAGAGGACCATGAATTTATTGCACTTAAAATAGAATTCATGCCGATATCAGCAAATGATAACACATCATACCCATCCCTCCACGTAATATAGAAGGTCATTTCTTCATTCTCCCACCCCTAACATTCCGAGGTCTTTGCATTTTGAAGTCACAATTTTTCTTCCATAAACACTTGCATCGCTTTTAGTTTTTACTCCGGTTGAGAATCAGAGTAAGGTTTGCATATAACAGTTGATGAGATAAATGTGTAATGACTTTGTTGTTCAAACTCGCCAGATATTAATTTGACAGGGCACTGAGTAAAGTAACCAAGTCCCCGCAATTATCACAACTTATACTTAAGGAGTAGGATGGGGTGTTGAAAAAGAGAAATTGAGAGAAAAAAGCGAGGAGCAGAACAGAAGACATCACTGCTCATAGCTGAGTCATGGCTCAGCAGATAATTTTTTAAATCAAGCAAAGGTTTGATTACTCATACCTTTTTTCCGCAATAGAACACTAACTGAATATCTACACTAGTTAGCATTTTTTCAACATAAATGTCCATATTTGCTCGCAATAGGATTTCTTGGCAAGTGAAATCAGTTCAAGGTTATAAACGTGAGTCGTAGACGAGGTGGATTTGGAAAAGCAATAGCATTATGACTGATTCGTTACATCGTGCTATATCTTACGATATGAGTAGATTGAAGTTACGACTCCGCCGCAATGAATGCTGGTCAGATACAACATCCTTCCTCCTTTTGTGATGTTTCGTTCCAGTAAGTTTAGTGGTATGTTTTAATGAAAGTTTTAGTCTAAGCTCTGTTTTTCGTACACCTTATGGGAATATGCTTTCTATACTAGCTCCACGTTACAAGAGAACCAGACAATTTTGGCTTCTGTTTGGAAGACAAAATATCCACGTAGCATATCACACTGATTTTTAGTAAACTAATGGAATAAACTGTAAGATATGTGCCAGTTAATAGGTATTTTGGAGATAGGAGCGATAGGCGGCTAAAGAAATAAAATAAGGAAATATAGTGTAAAAAATTCATGAGTAAGGCGATAAATAGGGAAGAAAGCAGGGTGTTTGGATGTTAATAAATTGGGGAAATAAAAATTTAATGTTAATCCATGAACAAGAAGGAACTTACATTAATAAAGGACAGTTCGAGTTTCTTGTGATCCACAGTGATACAGCAGCATCTACAGACTTTTAAATTCACCTGTCTACTAGTAATAATAACTAAAAGTTCTGTGAAAGATGAGGCTTCGATATTAAGGCTAGATTACCAAAACTCCAAATATTAAGGTCAGCAGCTTAAACGCCTGACCTATTACTATTAGTGGGAGTAGTAGAATGTGTCTGTCATTTTGTGATGCTTGCTCTAGTGGTAATAGAGGGGCAGCACATTCATGGTCTGTTATTAGTTTCTTAGATTAAATATTTGATGGACCATAAGGGAATGCCTCGGGATTTGGTGTGAGTTCCGGGAATAGTTGATAAATCTCTATAGAGCATCTCTATAGCATTACTAGTTTCTTGAACATGGTAATTGTGTCGCAGATACAGATAGTAATTGGTAATCTGTTCTACAATAGACCGTATCGTGCTACGAAAAAATTACAACGCATTGGGTTTTTGCGCTCTGCCGTTAGTAGTGTATATGTGTTATTTTTAAGTCTGTAAGCAGTGTCGTGGTTCATACGTGATCGATATTTTACAAACGATAGGCCGTATATAATTTCATAGAGAATTATTAGGTTGTCTTTCAACCCACGGAGCCATAGAGATTTCAGGGAAAGATGTTTGCATCTTTCTATGTAGTCGAGGTTATGGTTCCATTCTAGCTTATTTGGACATTTTATACTTGTAGTTTGTCTATGATACTCATGTTTGAAAAGATATGTAAGCAGTATTCAAGCGAGGGCCTTATACATATTTTGAAGAGTGAGAGCTCAACCTCATCTGCCTAGAATTTCTCACCTATAAACCACATTAGCTGTCTAGATTTACAGATAGTACAAGATGCATGTTCTTCGAAGTTGGGGCTTCTGGAGTAACGAATATCAAGATCATCAGCTGATTTGAATGTCCGAACCCTACAATTTTGTAAGTAGAGTGGTATTTCGTGGTAATGTTTACCAAAATGCATGATGCCACACTTGTTGTGATAAAAGGTAGCTGTCATATCTCGCTCCAGTTAGATACGTTTTCAAGGTCACTCTGAATACTAGCTACATTTCCGTCCAGATCTATTTTGAGATCATCTGCAAGTAGGTTGTTCCGAATTTTATAGTATTACATATATGTACATCAGAAACACAGTGGACCTAATACACTTCACTAGATGACTCCGCTGGTTACTGGTCTAGGCGATGAAAGGCAATTGTTGTATCCAATCATTTAGGAATGAAACAAACCACGAATATAGTGGGTTACTGATTCCGAATGACTTTAGATTAAGGAGAAGCCTTTTGTGTGGGACCTTATCAAAATCTTTCTTTAAGTCGAAGAACAGAAATGATACTAGAAGCCCATTTTTGCTTTTGTGTGATATCAATCAGATAATCTAGCAGGCATGTATCTCATGAACTAGACCTCAGGAACCCATGCTGTGAGGTCGATATCAGATTGTCATTACGTAGTTAATGTTTTAAAATTGCCTTTACTACTTTTTCCATCACCCTAGATACTAGACAAATATGAGGCATCCTCCATCTCGTTCTTGTAACCTATCACTTTGAGATGGATCATAGTTTTCAAACGATATACTTAGATCATAAATATTACTGGTGGTACGTGCCTCGGATAACATTATAAGTGATGGTTGGTATAGAGCTGCAAACATAACTAAATCTGTCCTTTTAATGCGGATCGAAAGAGCATTGATAAAGCATATATTAGAAAAATGTCCCACTACGCTAAAGTAATTGAGCGTATAAAGAGTAAAAGAGTTACTATGACGTACATGGGTGTGATATCAGTTTGAAGTCAGGGAACGTTTGTTCGACTGCCCATTTTGTATAGGTTTTGTATAGGGTTAGGTGGAGGAATATTTAATAAGTTACTGAAGATTCCATGAATGATTGTTAGCCAGGGGGAAAGGTGAGGACGTTACCTTTTCGTAATACAAACGGAATTTAAGAGAAGCTACTAGTGTTGTAAGATTAAATGGGGAAAAAGTTTCAACTACATTTGTTTAAAATAATGTGATAAGAATCACATTTAAAAGACGATAAAAGTAATCAAATATCAATTTGTAGGCGTTGTACATATTTAGTGGAGATATAATTAGTATGAGAAGTCAACTGATTTCATTAAGTGTAAAGTCAGATTTTGTGTTTTCAGTGAGATGCTGTGGAAGCGTAGGTATGAAATTTATTCAGAAGAAAAAAATGAAAAATGGAGAGTTAAGAAAGGAGGAAAGTGTCTAAAGTGTCAGTAGGTCAGTCAAAAAAGTAAGTGGAATATTGACGTCGTAAGCAAAACGTTCATTTTAAATGTGCTTCGGTGAGCACATGTACATTTATGTGACAACATATAACGTACGACTTTATATTAGTATAAGAGCTATAGTTTATAAAGGTACTGTAGTCCAATGCTTTTACGAAGAGAACGCATTTGGTGAAACGAAAACATCTATTGTTGTACACAGCTGTAGTAATAATTGTGTTATTGTACTCCATTTGTTTAACTGTACTAAAATCCACTACTCACCCACTTAACGTGTTGCTAACGTTGCTCGGTTGTCTCCGTGGTTTTCTGTTTTTCAACTTTTGTCTTGACATCTTTTCGATATCACAAGACCATCAATTATTACACCTCGTCGTCCAATCACAACCTGCCTTTCGATATTCGGCTTTGACGGAATTTAACTTGATTATCTAGCGATTAGTAGTCTCAATTGGCTACAGTACAATGAAACTGATTATAAAGGGCAGATTGAGGTCAAAGAATACCGGTTTGTGATGGTCATATTTTAGTGGGTCACGAATGGACTCTAATGTGGACGAATGATCGAGTTTGATTTGAAATAAATCTTCCTGTGCATTATCGTAAATCATAATTGGTCAAATCCCGTTCGTGAGACGGCGGTAGTAAGAAGCGAATACGATGTTAGGGACTGATCTATTTTATGCATTCATCTATGCAGACAGACTTGAGAATGGGAAGTGTACAAGCTTGTCGCCAAGCCACCAATTTACTTAGCAGGTTGCAAGATGTTCGAGGTTCGACCAGCTAATCAGTGTGTCGAAAGTATCTGTCACACAACAATCATAGCGCCACCGCTGCGAACAGTGACTCAAAATACAGTGATGTTATATGAACTGGCTTCGTTACGTACAACGGATACGAGATTGTGCTGCCTGCACTGTTTATCGAGAACGATATGTTGATTCACTCGTCTAATACAGTGAGTTCCAGAACTTGTCTTTTGACGTAGCTCTTCATGTCGCGTTATGATCGACGTAGGGAATTCTCGGTAATCGTCGGTAATCGTTTGGTCTTCTCAGACCATCACGTTAAGGTCACGATTGTTGTGGCAACGATTAATGTTCTATAGTAACGGTCGTGAAGACGAAGATATACGCAGTTAAGAACATAAAGGAAGTCCGACGCCACACTATAAATGTGAAGATAAAGTGATTGAGAAAAGTCAGTCCACTTCAGGAAGAGCAGTCAATCGTTGTTGTGGTGAGATGTATAACCTTACGTGGACTCTGAGTATTTACACGAAAAAAGGGAAAGTAGTAGTTCAGCATCTTCTTTTATGCTCGAAAACTTATCCCAACTGACTCTGAACATGATGAAGAACGCAGGCTGATAAAAGGCCTACGCAACGACCGTGAATAGTGCTGGGTGCCGAAAGCGAAAGCGATGGAAAAGGCAGCGGGGATACGCAACAGTAAGAAACTAATTAGACTCATTAAGGAAACCGGTATTATGAACCCGAATGTGAGTGAGACTATTTCGGAAAAGGATGGTCTTATTATCCATTCTCAATCCAGGAGATTAGATTGATGTACCGAACACTTTAGGGGTCAGTTCAACTGGCCTTCAGCCACAATTCGGTTGCCTACGATCTCCAGTCATCCTGAATGGCGAGTCAACGTAAGCCCTCCGAATCTGTATGAAGTTGAAAGGAATATAGGAAATCTGAAGCGAGAGAGAGCAGCAGGACCCGATAGATTGACTTTCCGAGATTTTTAAGGATGGTGGTCCAGTTTTAGCAGCTAGATTGACTGAGATCTTAGGTAGGATCTGGGAACTGGACGTAATCCCATCTGACAGGTCCCAATAACTAATCGTCCCAGTCTGTCTTCCAATGATGTTTTCATATTCAGTGTCGTTCTTGTAAACCTTGACGTTTAGATCTCCCATCAGATCGGTCAAATCCTTTGATGTGCATTCCCCGATGACTGACTGCAGCCTCTTGTAGAAATGGTGTTCAAAGTCTTCAATTAATAATAATAATAATAATAATAATAATAATAATAATTTATTCTCAAGTAACAAACATGTTACAAGAGACATGCCAATTTACAGGCAACATCAAAATGTTAAGATTAGCAACATATTTCTTTTAAAACGGTATACAGTTACTGAAACATTTCACAAGATTCATTGTTTTCTTAAAGATGGAATGTAAAATGCGAATAATTGGCGCAAGTTACGAAGGTTGCGTTACGACAATCATCTTATGGACTGAGAAACGATTCATGGTAGAGATAGGTTTTCATGTAACAAGAATTGATGCGGTAAATGTACAGAGGTCTGGTTGATATTCGTCAGCTTATGATTTCACATGTTCTTGGGTAGGGTAACCAAGTCTACTGAAAATATCCAGACTAATATATGTGGATTGGAATAAGGTTCTGAAAAAAGAGGAATAAAGAAAACGGGACGAGGAGCAGAACAGAAAATATTCATGTTCAAAGCCGAACAATGGCTTTGCACATACGTTTATGGATAAAACAAAGGTATGTTTACCCAAACATTTTTAATATCAGAACACTTTACACCTGCGCTTATGTAGGTTAATGAAGACAATTCAATAGTGAGATAACTAATGAGAAGTTAGTCGAAAGAATCGAGGAAATTCAGAAGAACCAAGTTGTTAGTAATAATGTTGATTTACAAAATATAATAAAGAGGCTCAGTGATATAATTTTTCGTTTTATTTATTCTCTTTATTTTTAAATCTGCGGCTCAAGAAGTTATGAATGAGCTCTTTTTTAGTATAGTTGTCCAGACCAGCTTGTAATAGGATTTCTCGGTAGGAAGTAAAAACCAGCGCAATGTTACAGACATGGGTTGTAGACGAGGTTAACTAGGAAAAGTAACATCAATATCACTGATTTGTTACATCCTGCTATATCGTAAGGAGCCGTAAGCAAACAAAATGTTCTGCCACACAGACATGGGTAGATTGAGGTTATCGCCCCACCGTCATGAATGCTGGTCAGATACACCACCCTCCCTCCTTTTGTGATGTTAGGCTCTCTTACGTTTAATGGTTAATTGTAAATAATGGTCTCTAGTCTACTCTCAATTTTTTTTTTGTACACCTTATCGGAATTAACATTCTCTACTAGCTCCAACATTACAAGCAATCCAGACAACTTTGCCAGATAATATATCCACATAGCATATCACACTGATTTTAGGTAAACGAATAGTATAATTTGTAAGATGAGTCAATTATTGGGTAGTTTGGAAATAGGAAGGACAGGGAGCTGGAACGAGGAGAAGGTGAAAAAAAGAGTTGAAATAATGTTAAAAATTAGTAAGTAAAGCGATAAGTTGGTAAGCAGGCAAGGCGTGTGGACGTTAATGAATGGGGGAAATAAAAATTAGTTAAACTGTTAATACTTATATAAGAAGATACTCACAATGATACACGGTGTTTGAGTTCCTTGTAGTGGTCTTGGTGGTGAAAGACAGTCGTTGTACTTTATCATTTGTTGTCGCCCATTTAGAAATGAAGCTAACTATGAGTGTAGTGGGTTGATGATTCCAAATGACTTCAGTTTAAGTAGAAGCCTTTTGTGTGGGACTTTATCAAAAGCCTTTTTAAAATCGAAGAAAAGGACTGATACCAGAAGCCCTTTGTCTTGTTCATTCGTGATATCGTTGAAATAATCTAACAGACATGTATCACACGACCTGGACCTCAAGAACCCATGCTGTGAGGTCGATATCAGATTTATACTAAGTAGATGTTGTAGTAACTGTAGATTTATTTCGACAGTGGCTGTCCTAATTGTTTCCAATAGAAACACTCCTGTACGTTCCTCCTAATTCCAGGTCCCAGCCAAATCAAAAGGGCAAAATTCTAGGAGAAAACGTCTCTTTATTATTATAAAATGGAAATACAAAGTCTTACGGTATTTGTGTTTCTTCCAGGGTTAAATTACTCCGCAGAGTATCCAACACAATAACTAGTAAGTGACACTAAGTCCAGCAGCCACCGCGTCCATCCAAAAATGTGGCGGTAGCCATATTATATCAGATTTAAGCAATATATGTACAGTTCAGAAGCAAACACAAAAACTTCAATATAAGTACAAAATATAGAAAGAATAACAATATACAATGGTAAAATCTCAAATTGGAATCAAATAAAATACCAAAAATGTCAAGAGAAAAAGTCCATCATGTCATGGCAAAAATGTGTAAACATGGAGGGATTTTCCAAAAACACAAAACATTCAAAAAGAATTCTACAGTAACTCTGCCTTAACTATTTTCTCCATGACCCAAGATACTACCGAAGTTATGTTTATAGGTCGGTAATTTTCAACGTTCGCTGTAGGCCCAGATTTTATTGTGGGGATGATATGTGTAGTCTTCCAGTTATTAGGGTAACACTCTGTGGAGAGAGAGATATAGTAAATAGTTTGAGAAGAATAGCACTCAGATCATTGCTACCATTTTTTAGCAAGCAGGCAGGGATGCCATCTGGTCCTTCAATGTAAGAGTGCTTCAGTGTAGTAATCGCCTTAGAAATGTTCCGTACACTAAATTCAACACTGGCGATTTCACAGGAAGGAGTTTGGGTCAGGTGTGACTCATTTATTGAGTTTTCGTTTGTTAATGTGACACAAAAATGTTCGCTAAACAACTCTGCGATACTTTTAGGGTCGTCATACACATGATTGTCCTTAATAAATATGCTCCCTCCTTTCACTTTGGAGCATTTGAGTTTATTCCGAAGGAGTTTTATGAGTTCAGAGGATTGATTGTTCAGCTGAACAGCACGCTTTTCCTGTGCGATTGCCTTTTTAGTACGAGTTATTTCTGCCTCGACACATATTTCAGTCATCGTTACTAATGAGGAGAAGTCATTACAGTTATGAAATGTGGAAGCATGTCTTCGAAGACGTTTTCGTATATGACCTGGCATAAATAAGTCCTTAGGAATTCTGAGTCTCCAGGATTCTAAATGTGCAAATTTGTTGAATATGCTATTTGTGTTGTGATAAAATACATTCATTAGTTCGTCAATATTGTGTGCGGTAAAGTAGTTTGTCCAGTCAACGCTTCTGAGGCAATTGCGGAAGTTTGACCAATCAATCCTACGAAAGTCCCTACGAAGTGCAGTAGATTTATACTTTGTAGTTCTAGCTTCTATATCAAGGCTGCATATGACCAAATTATGATCGCTACCTGTGAACGTTTTTCCAACATATACAGTATGAGGAATGAGATTGCTGGTGAAAACCAAATCCAATGAATTTTGATTTCTGGTTGGGTCATTAACATGCTGAGTCCACTCTCCAAGCTCTAAGCATTCAATAAATGATTCGAATCGTTTAGGAGCTTTGATTGGGAACCAAGTGATTTCAGGCATGTTGAAGTCTCCACAAATAGCCTTGCTTGTGAACGGTAGGGATGAAACAAATGTGAATACTTCTGACAATAATGCTAGATCTCCTGTTGGTACATTAGGCTGTCGGTAGACAGCCGAACAGTAAGGAAAAGGCATTTGACGGTTTCAGAACGATCCATACAGAGTCTGGCAATCTATTTAGTTCAGATACATCACATAAGAGCGAGTTTAGGCTAGAGTAGGCATATATAAGGCATCCTCCACCTCTTCCTTGTAACCTATCACTTCGAAACAGATCATAGTTTTCAAGAGATATAGTAAGATCAGAAATATTACCAGAGGTCCATGCCTCAGTTATCATTATAAGTGATGGTTGGTAGATAGTAGCAAACATGACTAGATCTATCCTTTAATTACAGATTGAACGAGCATTAATAAGACATATATAAAACAGATGTCCCGCTAAGCTAAAATAATTTAGGGTATCTTGAGTAAAGGAGTTACTATGACCTGCGTGAGTGTGGTATCAGGAGTTAGGGGGGGAACATGTTAAGTAAATTACTGAAATTTACAGGAGGGGTTGTTAGCCCGGGGGAAAGGGTGAGAATGTTGTCTGTTTGAAATTGTGCGAGGAGAGTGTTTTTATGTTCTGTATGTGGTATGAAATGACTTGAGCTATTTGTCGCGCAAGAGGTACCACAAGTGGCTGTATCCCGAAAAAATTTTGATTCGGCTGGCATTGCAGTTCACCACCGTTTCTAGTAATGTCATGATGACAGCTCGTTACTAAGGCTAAATTTATACGGAATGGTTTTAACTTGGGGAGGGTTAGCCATATACGAGTGCCAGTTGCTATGGCCTTTTCTAAATTTGGGGGTCATGTTTACCAGCTATCTTGGTAGAGCAGGATGCGTAGAGTTTTCATTCTCAGCGTTTTTGTGAATAAAAGCCCGGGTCTTTAGGATAGGGTTAGGGGTGAAAAATCTTCCATTTCCACTTTCACTAATAGTTCTAGGATTAGGTGGTTGGGCA
>CALYCR020000645.1:0-12989 GCA_944470395.2 Schistosoma turkestanicum
CTACATGAAAGAACAACATTAGTATTGCAATTCGAAACCGATAAACTCACTTTTTTGTACTTCATGTTTCGTTTCAGAAACACAAGACATGTGCACATCAATAACATCGTTATCATACAACACTGTAGACAGGCTGTTTCCATCAGACACTTTTTTCTCATCGTCACTTGACTGACAGCCAACCGTAGTGTCTCTCGATGTCCTTCGATAACTATTACCCGCAGGAGTATTATCAATACTATTATCATTGGTAGCCGCAGCTGTACAAGTAGCAGTCATCTTCCCATGACATCCATTCGACCCATGCACAGTGTCCAACTCTACTCGATCAACATTGCTTACCTTACTAGGAATGCTCTTAACCTTTTCTGTCTTATCACTGTTGGTAGTGCTCATCCCGACACTTGTAGTACAAGTCCAATTTCGTCTTGAACTGAAGTAATCAAAGAAGCTATATTAGCAAGAGCAACCGAAGAAACAGCACTACCTATAGTGATTCCACTATCGTTACCATCACATTTATCATTCACATCTATCACATTAATAATAGACACATGAGGTTTCACCTGAACCTTGACGTTGTTGTAGTCCACATTGATGTTCCGACTATTCGCAGCTAGTGACGAGTTGCGGGATGGTTGGCATGCAGGCTTTAATGCTAAGCTACCACTGCTGCCACTTACACTACTGCCAATATTGCTATAACTACTTGGACTAGTATGCGACCGTCCATCAGTTGACTGAAAACAAACATCAGCAGGACGCGCTAAGCTGCTGTTGTCTTTCGCTTCACTATTATGACACCTCATGGAACTAGATACAGTAGCCGGCAGACATAGTGATCGCGCAACAACATGAAATGCTGTGTCATTGTTTACGCTTGCAATCCTGGGATCAGCTCTAGGTCGTGTCAAATAATTTACCCTACGCGATGGGTTCCGGACATAAGCTTCATTCCGTACAGCTTAGCCTGTTTCGTCCTTATTCATATTCACTGTACTCATCAACCTTTGTTTGCTCGGATCCAAATTACCATTCCTTTCATTTCCAGCAGTTAGGAAACTTCTATCATCACATACCTCGGATCCGTCTTGATACCTAACCTTTCTGCCTATTTCCTTCTTCGTCATCCTCACAATAGCCACCTTATCTTCTACAGATACCGACTTCTCATTAGGATAGACTTCAGGAAACTCCACGTCATACAGCTTACGTATCTGATCCTCCAAAACTTGCACGCCACTAATAAGACTAACAACTCTTTTTCTATATTCCAGTTATGATGTATGTCCGAATACAGTCCATCCGAGTAGTGTTTTCACCGCATACAGTGCCTTCCTTCCACCTAGCTGCTGCTCTAACACCCAATGTGCTTCTTGTACGGCGCAATAAATGAGCAACAAAACGTCTTCAAAGTCATGGCTTTTACCTGGTATATCATTTAAGTGCGGCCACTTATTTAGATTCTTCATTGCTGACATCGTGGGCTTATGTCTTGATAAGCTAGATACGATCAACTCCGATTCGATCACAATATGTTCCGACTGATCTAAAGAATGCACTTTGAAAGTGGCGTTCGTACTCCCTGCCGTTTTGTTACCACCTACGGTCTGCACCACAACTAACTCATAGTCTTTCGGCCACTCGAGCGATTTCGCACAAGTTGACGTTATCAATGTAGAGTCGGAACCGTTATTCAAAAGAGCATATCCTATAATCTCGGCTTTTTTCGATCTCACACGTACTTGGATCAGTTCTAAACATACCTGACTGCTTAGCGATCAAGTAAGTCCGCAACAATGCTGGGAATCATGTTTATCAACCAACATTTGGTGGTCAAGTCCTCATGCAGCAAAACATGATGTTTTTTCTCGCGCTTATCGACGCTACGAAGCATTGTCGTTTTACAGCCGTTAGCCTTATATCCTTGCTTCGGACAGATGAAACAGATCCACTTTTTTCTGACCTCATTCCATCTATCTCGAACGGTAAGCTCTAAAAACTGGAGGCATTTAGTAACCATGTGATCGCCAGTACAAATGCTACAATTAAATCTTATGGTCGATATGTTTGCAGGTTTCGATTGTAGGTGGCAGCTCATCTTCACGTCCCGTCCCATTTTTAGTCGATTGACCAGCCGACCGAATCTGCTACAAGCTATTCTAGCTCGAGCTTATACAAATTCAACAAGTTCGGTGAAAATCAGTTCCCTATTTTCTTCAATCCATCTTAGTGATAGCTCCGCCCATTGAACTTGCATGGACCGCGGTAAAAGCCTCACTATCTTCTCTAATGTTACTGACCAATTCAATTCCGCAGTGCAATTTAACTGATCCAGAGTCAGAGACACGCTCTGCATCTTCATTGCTAAATTAGACAACTGCTCTGGATCGTTAAAATCAGTATTCCCAGATCTAAACAAGTCTTCCAAGGTCTCACGAGCGATTACGTGCGATTGTCTGAGAAGCTATTTTAGAATCGCCTTAGCCCTTTTATATCCTGCGTGAGGTTCCATTATAAGACATCCCTCAATCGCAGCTCTCGCTTACAGTAATGGATTAAAAATAATAGGCGTAAATTGTCATCAATAACTCCAGGTTGTATAAATGTCTCAAACTGCGTGACGAACCTAAAGTAATCACCGTGTCTGCCGTCCAAATAAAGAAGTTCAACCTTTGGCAATTCTAAGCCAACTACCGGTGTCCTAGATATCAAATCTTTCCCAGACACCTCATAGTTCTCGTCCAAACTTCGTCCTTTAGTACCCTCTAATGATGGCTTACGAGAATAAGTACTAAGCATGATATCATCCTTATCCGAGTGTGAACCCTTTAAAAATGAATAATCATAAGGTACTTGCCTCGTATCCCGCGATTCTTCATGGGCTCCATCCCTAGTCGTGTTTGAATTCTTACGATAACTCATTATAGCAATTGAAATTCAACGGAAAGGAAACAACAAAGACCAAATATTAAATTTCACCGGTTCAGCTTCTTCAATTATTGTCGGCGATGAGATATCCAAAAGACTTTTCTCCAAATATCGACAAGAACCAATCGACAGTAAAATATCCGAAAGATCCTCTTCCGAACGACAAAAAATCCAAAGCATCCTTCTCCAAATATTCTTTCTGAACTATTGAATATAATAATTACTGTTGCAGTTCGCTTTTAACTCGAATAGTGTAGGTTCATACGCGTCTCACCCAGTCCAGGACCAAAAACGATAATTCTGGGAGATAACGTACCAAACAATATTACACCTTCGAGTTTCCAATTACCACAATAGGTTGGAAGGTTGCTGGAAGAATAAGTGCTTCCAGTCCGTTACTGCTAGAGTATCAAATCCGAATATGGCTATAGCCATATTAAATATCAAATGTAAACAACATATGTATAATTCAGAAGGAACATGGAAACTTCAATATAAGTACAAGATATAGAAATAATAACAAGATACAAATGATAATATCTCAAAATGGAATCAAACAGAGTACCAAAATATCAAACAGAAGAGTCAGTCACATCATTACACAAATATATGTACATGGACAGATTTTCCAAAAACAAAACCTTCAAAATAGATTCTACAGGTGTTGTGACGATCATAATTTGTCAATTAGATCAAAGTGTCACAAGACGTTTCACATACTGTCTACAAATATGTCAACGATTTCGATACGAACGGTTACTATTACTATCCTAGTGATACTGGTAAACTGAATCGAATATTACCGTCAGCTTGTAAGATTTACCTTTCCAACTATAGCACTGAACAGATCCATTTTGCAAGATTAAAACGAACAGTTTAGTTAGCAATCACGTTGGTGGATACTTCAAAATATCGTTCTTATATCGACTGGAAAGAAGGTGTATTGTTGGACTGAATTCGAATTCAGTCATATTGTTTGGTAATATTGTTCGTTCTATGAAGCAATCAATGAGATGTATGTGTTGATTCGAATAGAAGCTATGGTAATTGTAGGCAGCGGTGCACGATAATGCTATCTGAACTACACAATTATATGCTAGTTTGGTACGCACCAATAAATAGCGATAACATACCACATTAACTCACACGATAACAAGTAATAGCTCGATTGTAGCGAGAAGAAACCATGGAAAAGTGATTTCACTCAATCGACATTCTTATCATAGGCCAAAGCACAATCGAAGCGGCTCATTTATCTGTGACTATTTCATATTCATTTGTTATGGAAATTCACTTTCTGTGATAATCAATGGACTCTGTTTACTGGCACATCTCAAACACATTCATAGTTTGTTAGAACCATTTTGACAGTGACGGATTAGACCGTATTATTGACGAATGGGAAATTCCCCTTCCGGTTCACGATATTCCAGTGCTCCGGTGAGTTTAAGAGATTTGGAAACAACACGTATCGGTGTATCTAAACATCCATACAATAGCAGTGTACAGAGCATAAAATAGCATTGTTATTGAACAAATGCGGAGATCACACATTCAGATGGTTCACAGGTATCATGTGGTGTTTAACACAGACTGCCAAATGCGCTTTATCAGGTCAAGTATAATACAATTATGTGGTTGTGTTATAGTGTTCTAACAACCATACAATGTATATGCCAAATTTTGTTAATCACGGTGCATTAGCGTGGAAATATTTGACCTAAATGAACACCCACGTTATATTTTAATTAAAATGCATAGTGAGAAAAAATGTGGAGCAATTTAATAATGATGCCATTATCAGAACTATGATTGTGATATCTCGATAAGTAGGAGTTTGAATTTCTGACGATTTTTGACTTACGGCAAGTCACCACTTCACAGTCAACAGATAAAAAACCCAAACAATTTCACACAAGTTCAAGTGGTGAAAAAGAAAACACAGTAGAATATGGTTGGAACAATCGAACTGATGACAGGTATGGACCTGTTAATGTCAAGTAATCTTCAGCCAAGAGGATTCTGTGTGAGACAACAACTGTGCTACTTCATGTCACAAATCTCATATTCTTTCTTTCTCTTATTTATGCACACAATCAAAACTTCTAGGTCTTGAACTGAATCACTTTGACCGAAAATAACATGACATTGACTGGACCGGAATAACCTTGGTTTCCATGGTTAAAAAACATATTCTGCTGTGGTTTTTCAGCATATAAACTTGCGTTAATTTGTCCGGGTTGCCTATCTACCTGTTGGGAGGAGTTGACTTGCATTTAGTCATGAATCGTCGGAAATTCAAATCTATTCTGCATGAAATATCGTCAAAATATTCCTGAGTGTTTTTTCCAATATCCGATATCTTTTTCACGACCTGGCGCTCGATTCTCGTTCTTTCGGTACTATCACATGTGTTCGGTAATGTTCAATGGATGGACGTCTAGCCACTCGACTGTATTATTCCAGTCAGTTGGCATTAGGTTATGATTTTGTATGTCTCGGGATTTGAATGAATCGTTTGTTTCAGTGCAGTAGGTTTCCTGGATACTAGCAGCCATCACATTACCAAACCGGAGATCAGTTAGTTGCAATGTGGAGAGTAATAAGGGTAATAAGGATAAAATTCCAATGATAATATGAATAAAATTTCAGAACTGAGTAATATATAGATGAATTTAGTTTAATAATTGCTAGTGAAGTTTGTGAGAGAGGACCGAAGTGTAAGCAAGGGAGAGGAAACAGAGATAATAGGCAAGATAGATTAATTGAGTGATCTGAGGAGATGGCAATGATAACAACTAGCAGGTCTGAAGATATGCATCATGGGCAGCTTGTCCAAGGGGCAGATGATAGTCCGTATGTGCGTACGTGATTATCAAGTCTCTTCTTAAAGCAGTCAACTGAGTTGGCTGTGGTCACCTCGGCTGGAAGAGCATTCCAAGTTGCGACGACTCGCAAAGAGAAAAAGTGTGCACGAATCTGAGTATTCGCTCTTTGATGTTCAATCTTTTGACGATTGCCTCGAGGGGAGTGGTGTTGATGCATCGATAAGATTCTCATATAGGCATGGTTTGGCGTGTTTATTATGGTGTACGCCATATTCAGATCGCCTCTGATTCTCCTGTAGCTCAGTGGAAATAATCCCAAGAGCTGGAGTCTATCGTCGTACGGTTTATTTTCCAACCCTATCAACCATTTGGGTCGCTCGTCTCTGCACTCGATCCAAGAAATTTATGTCTCTTTTAGGCAGAGCGGGTGCGATGAAATTGTGAACCTCCAAATGTGGGCGTGCGTACGTCTTAAACAGGGTTAAAAATAATTTCGGGGTGATAGCACCAAGCTGTCTTCTCATAAAGTGAAGAGTCGCATTTGCCTTAGCTGCATCCCCTACATAGTTTAGACTGGTGTGGTGGCTTTCTGTGGTTATTAAACCAAGATCGCGCTCTGAAGAGACATTAGGGAGCGTACTTCCATTGAGGGTATAGGTCGTTTGCGTCCTATGAGGCAGGAAATGCGTGACGTGGCACTTCGGTTGGTTGAGTTTTAAACCGTTTTTCACTGCGCATTTCTCAATAGATGTAGGGTCATTTTGAAGCTCAGTCGAATCCTCTTTGCTTCTAATGGACCTCAAGATCATCAGATTGTCTGCGTAGATCAGTGCCGGTGAGCTAACTAAGCCTAGCAGGTCGTTAATAAATATCAGGTAGAGAAGTGGGCCTGGGATGGTACCCTGTGAAACTCCCGATGTAGATACTCGCCAACTCGCGTGCACTCTGTTTACCTTGGTGCGAAACTTTCTATTCTGAAGGTAGTTTCTGAGCCAAGATAGGAGTGGGTCAGTGAAGCCGATTTCCACAACCTTTTCGATTAGGCGTGCGTGAGGTACTGTGTCAAAGTCTTTTACAAAGTTGAGGAATACTACGTGTACCGGTATTTTACGGTCTAAACAGGTTGTCCAACTGTCCCATGCAATGAGGTTAGACGCACACGACCTGCCTTTCCGAAACCCGTGTTGAGCATCATGACGTATTTTATTCTTTTCCATGTACTCTCTCATTTGTTCGTCCACTAGCCCTTCCATAACTTTTGATAATATTGGTAGTAGTGCGACTGGTCTGTAACAGTTTGGGTTCTTTCTATCACCCCCTACTTTGAAGATTGGGGAAAGAGTAGCTTGTTTCCATTCAGCTGGGAATCGGTGTGACTCCAGTGAATGCCTGAACAGGTTGCATCACCGTGAACAGAGGACTTCAGCACACTGTTGCAAGACTATAGGGCGGATTTTGTCACAACCTGATGACTTACCTGGAATCCTTCAAAGAGATCTTCCACTTGTGCCAGGCTCTCCTCTTCGCCTGCAGCAAGCGTTCAGTGCCGCGCCTAACCCGGGTTCTTCTGTTCTCTCGTTTTTGGCGTGATTGAGGTACGTTGTTATCTCTCACTGCTTATCAGTGATCATCTACTGTCAGCCTCCACCGATCACGTGGCCATAGGGGGTGTAGGAGCACCTCTCTCATGCGTGTATAATTTGCCCTAGTGTAGCAAAGATAGAGCTCGTTTACCACCATGGTACACAAGACTGTGCCATGGTCACTACTTCCTAATGGTGCACGGACGTGAACATCCTCAACCAGGAGCTGGTCATTAGTTACCAGATAATAATAATAATAATAATAATAATTTATCCTCAAATAACTACGTTACAAGAGTCACGCCAGTTTACAGGCTAGATCAAATTGTCACAAAGCTTTCACAAATACTGTAAAGTTATAGCAGTTAAAATAAGTATAAGAGTCAGTTTCTGATTGCATATTCACACCATGTCACTGACAGAAACAGTATTGTACAGCCTCATTTTCAATAATGGAGTACAAATAAGGAAGGAAGGTGCAGAATAGGTTCTTCTGGCGATTTTTCGAGATCAATAGTGAATTTGTTGGGTAAGGTCATATGGAACGCGCTTGATACGAGCTGTGATCCAGACAGTCATGTACCTAGAGTGCATGTTCCCTAGAGTAGCCAAGGATTTCCCACCGTGAATGGGGTTCTAAAAAGGAGAAGAGAGACAGAAAAAGGCAGCAGTGTGGCAAGTGTATATATATAACCAAAGCACTACTTACCCTGTCATGTTGAAGTAGTCAATTCAGTAGTAAGTCAAGATAAAATTAATACTGACCACTTAAATTAAAGTAAATTATGGGAATATAAGAATATAACACACAGATAAAGGAGTACAGCAAAAAGAAGGGAGAGTTGTGCAGTGTCAGGTGGATAGAAGAGAAGTCGAAGTAAGAAGCTGGATTTATGTACGTTGAAATCGAAATTCTAGTTAAAAGAGTAGAGTTTGTAAAAATAAAAATTTAATGAATAAAATCTCGCACTGTCTAACTGTTTTTTTTCTTTATTATTGAATGCCAACCTCTAAGTCATACTGTAAGCGCCTGAGTAAGATTGTTGCAGGTGTCTCGACAGAATAGCGACCTCAGCATAGTTTTGGAAACATGAACCACAGAAGTAGCAAGCGTAAAAGAGCAACCTCAGTGTTACTGATTAGTCGTCTCATCAATCTAAAGAGCCGAAAGCAAACAAAATGTTCTGCCCCACAAACATGGGCGGTTTGAAGTTATCGCCCACACCATCAATGTTTGCTGGTCAGTAACTCCACCCTCTCTCCTTTTGTGTTGTTAGGCTCATGTTAAATGTTTAGAAGAAGCTATTGAGTTCTACTTGGTGTTCTATGTCTCGCATCCTGTTGAGAAACACTATTTCTGCAAGTTCCTTTCACAAACTCGTCTGGCTATTACAACTTATGAACTATTGGTTAGGCATCAATGCTATACAGTTAACAGTTATGGAGAAATAGTAAGAATTTTCAAACAAGATATAAGCATTTTGAATGTAGTGGGGAAGATGTACTTAACTAGCTAAGCAGGAGATATAAAGAGTATCGCGGTTAAAAGCGGAGCAATAGATAACACTAAGGGGCCAAGGTAAGTCAATAGCGTGTAAGTGAGAACAGTATAATTGATAATAGGCAATGTGAAACTCACACAGTTGTAAGTGTTGATAAGGTTGCACCCAGGAGAGTAGAGTGCATTCTAATCAACCAGTTTACAGTTGAACAGTGTCGATCGACCCAGTTAGTAGAGTAACCTGTCTATTTCAAATAAAAACTAAAGAGATTTATATTCAACTAGAAAAATTAGTGCTACTTAGGAGTGTAAAAATAACTAAATAAGACGCAGCACTGAGTTCATTGTGATTAAAGAGTATGCAGAGCTATTAATATGAAAGCAGGGTGCGAGTTCACGAGCGCAGAAGAGTCAGTGCAACTGAGAGCATCATTAAGAATTTGAACAAACTCATGTAACCCACTTGCCATGCGTATTTTTCAGGGAAGCCTATTCCACATAAGTGCATACTTAGAGAGGAAGAAGTTTTCTCGAGTTTTGGATCTATACTTCTCAAGTTTGACCTTAGATACTTTATCTCGAAGGTTATGTGTACAAGGGCCATGGATAAGGACTAAACTGCAGGAGGAATACGTGAGCTTGTGCAGGAGTTTAAAGTAAAGGATCAGATTGGACTTAAGCCAGGTTTGAGGAATTCCCTTCCTTAGTCCACCCAGTGGCACTGCATACGAGCTCAGTCAGTCCAGAGCTTCTAATGGCTGTACCAAGTTGTCTTTGGAACCAACCAGTGGGAGTTATACTCCGATCGCTAAGATTTAAAGATGGGGTATTGAAATCTCCAGCTAAGAGTATTTGATCAAACCCCAGAAGTCGCAGTTGTAGTATTACCTCAATCAGTTTGCTTTTCTGGTCCTTCGCCTGCAGCAAGCGTTCAGTGCCGCGCCTAACCCGGGTTCTTCTGTTCTCTCGTTTTTGGCGTGATTGAGGTACGTTGTTATCTCTCACTGCTTATCAGTGATCATCTACTGTCAGCCTGCACCGATCACGTGGCCATAGGGGGTGTAGGAGCACCTCTCTCATGCGTGTATAATTTGCCCTAGTGTAGCAAAGATAGAGCTCGTTTTTTTCCTGTGTGAGTGTTTCGTTTACCACCATGGTACACAAGACTGTGCCATGGTCACTACTTCCTAATGACGCACGGACGTGAACATCCTCAACCAGGAGCTGGTCATTAGTTACCAGATAATCCAGGTTTGAGGAATTCCCTTCCTTAGTCCACCCAGTGGCACTGCATACGAGCTCAGTCAGTCCAGAGCTCCTAATGGCTGTACCAAGTTGTCTTTGGAACCAACCAGTGGGAGTTATACTCCGATCGCTAAGATTTAAAGATGGGCTATTGATATCTCCAGCTAAGAGTATTTGATCAAACCCCAGAAGTCGCAGTTGTAGTATTACCTCAATCAGTTTGCTTTTCTGGGCCTTAGTAACCGAAGAAGGTCGGTAGATCCCTCCAATCAAGTATTTCGTGCCATTCGAGTGGAAACAACACCAACATGATTCTGTCACCTCAGTTAGTTGGGTGTCGTATAGTCACTCTGCTTTGAAGTTGCTAAATATATATATATATATATATATATATATATATCGCCACTCCACCTGCAGTTTGGTGTTCCCTATCGCTTCGGAAGAGTGTCATGCCTGGTGAGCTCACTTCATCTGCAATGTTAGGGGATAGCCATGTTTCGATTAGGATTATGATCTTCAGATCCATCTGAGAGCACATTTTCCTTATTTCTAACAGCTTACCCCTTAGTCCTCTTACGTTGCTATAGAGGCACTTGGTGGTTTGTCTCAGCACCTTGTGCACATCTGCAGCAGCAGGATTTTCAGACAAGTTATTCAAACCGAATCAACGCAGTTCTGTGAGAACTGGCCGCTGCAGGTTTTTGCCTGCGCGGTTGGTTCAATGATGTCTTGTGCCAGACGTAGTTGACCGGGTTTAACTATCAGTTTTGTGCGTTCATTTTGGCTTCCCTACTGTTGTGTCACAGATGTAGGTCAGATCTCGCAACATCTGATGTGGCTAGACAGATCGTTCCTCGAACTGTACCAAGCTTGTAGTGTTTCAGTCATGTCTTTCCGGTTCCTAAATGTTACAGCCATCAGACGTGGTGACTTGATAGACGTAAGTTGTGACGGGCGGGGCAACCTGGAAATGAAAACTACCATCGTGGTGTGGAGGGATAGGCTACGCGATAGCCATCGCCACTGTTGCACATCGTGCTCGTGAGCTTCGTCCGAGTTACCGCTGATGAGTTTGGGTATACCGTGAACTACCTTGGTGGTCTGTTCTTGGGTGCCTGGCGCAGTTCTGGCTGCTACACGTACCGACCACGGCTTGTCATGCCTGATACGCATCAGCGAGGAGAAATTGACCGATGGTCTTCGGGAAGAAAGGAAAATGTCTTCAGCAAGTCGTGCCGAGTCAAGAGTTACCCTCATTTGAGGGGGTTTTCCTTTCGAGATATTTTGGCCTTTGAAACGGCGGCATATTTTGGCTGCGACGTCGCACATTCTGGGGGTTGAGCAGAGTTTATCCCACTGCTCTTTATCGAAGGCAGCCCTACCTTCTAGCAAGCTTTCTTCCGATACTGGGACCTTAAATAAAATGAGTGAGTTTGATCTATCGTCCCTGTTCCTCGATGGAAGCCGCTTGTGAGTTGGGGTGTTGCTCTTTCCTTTCTTCACGTTCACCCAATATTTTTTATTGCTAGCAGATACTGTGGGGTTAACAACAACCGGCAGTTTTGTCGGCGTGTTAGGCAGGGTTGTGGTAGCCTTGGTCATATGTTTTACTGGTTTAGTGCCAGGCGATTTTGGTTTGGTCGTTTGGACTTTAGTGCTGATTTTGGGTGGGACCTCAGGAAACTCTACACCGAGGGCAAATGTACCAAAACCATGGACAGGGGTGACTCAGCATGAATCCGTAGTACTCTTTAGTTACTGTAGGGCCGCAGTGACAATGTACCCATGTACTGCAGAAATTGCATTCGAAAGCATGATCGCTGATTTTGACTGATATTGAGCAGGCAAAACATTTATCCTTAAGATGTTTCTGGGCGTTGCACTGTGTCTAATGAGCCTTGTAGTGTTTTTTCTCCTATTCTTAACTAGCTTACTGGTCTGTTTAGGAATAGGTATGTTGACTTGCTTCCTCTGTGGTTTCTGCGTTGAGTGATTGAAAGTATAGACACAGAGAGGTATATTATTGACTGACTGTTTGTGATTTTAGCAAAGTTTTCCCACAATATTGGGAATTTCGATGCAAGGGGTGAGGTATGTTTTACGAACCCGAATTGAACGAATTCCGAAGGTAGTTCAACTCATGTCCAATTGTCGGTTCTAGTGTTGGTGAATTAAACCATTACTCTTGCAGTTCGCTTTTAACTCGAATAGTGTAGGTTCATACGCGTCTCACACAGTCCAAGGCCAAAAACGATAATTCTGGGAGAGAACGTACCAAACAATATTACACCTTCGAGTTTCCAATTACCACAATAGGTTGGAAGGTTGCTGGAAGAATAAGTGCTTCCAGTCCGTTACTGCTAGAGTATCAAATCCGAATATGGCTATAGCCATATTAAATATCAAATGTAAACAACATATGTATAATTCAGAAGGAACATGGAAACTTCAATATAAGTACAAGATATAGAAATAATAACAACATACAAATGATAATATCTCAAAATGGAATCAAACAGAGTACCAAAATATCAAACAGAAGAGTCAGTCACATCATTACACAAATATATGTACATGGACAGATTTTCCAAAAACAAAACCTTCAACGGAAGTTCTAGACCCATAGATATTATGCAAGGATAGGATCTCCAATTTTGACATTTACTAGTTCCCTGAAGACTCTAAGTGGCGCAACATATGAACAATATTTAACTCTCCATGTCCTGGTACAGAGGAGGTTTGGTCAGCATTCGTCATCGTCGGCAACTCGTTATTCACCTCAGTGACATACAGATTATAATCATCGTCATCATTATTCCGTTCAGTCAGACAAGTCACGTTATTTCTGGCTACACTAGCATCCATAGAGTGAAACTCTCCCATTGTTGTACAACTCATCTC
>CALYCR020000646.1:0-12971 GCA_944470395.2 Schistosoma turkestanicum
AATATACTCGGATCTGCGTCGAACGTTTTCTTCATCTTCATAACATTCGTCACAGGTTTGTGCTACAATCTGTGATACATTTGGAATTGATTTGAATTTGCTGCTGGTGTTTTGCGTTGTTTGTCGAGATTTGATGGTATTTTTGTGACTTACATTCTTGTATTTTTTTGGATGTTGCACATGATAATTTGGAACTGCATAGGATGGCAGTGCAGTGACATTATGAACTGGTTGTCGTGTTGATGATGTTTGACGGTGTTTTTTAGTTGTAATGGATGGTTTACGATTGTTGGTCGATGTGGATTGTTTGATGGAGCGGTTGTAGTGTGCTTGTGGTGTTGGTGGTCGTGCAGTGACAACTACTGGAACTCGTTTTGCTGTGGATGATGATGGTTTTCTGAATTTTTTTCGTTTTAATGATTGGTGTTCGTGTGATGGTGGATTTGTATCGTTTGGTGGGATGTTTGTGTTTTGTTGTTGTCACTGCAGTGGAATTGATTGTTGCCTGTTGTTCTTCTTCTTCTGTTTCCACATATTCGCGTTCATCGTTTTCCATTTCCATGTATTCGTCTGTATTGTTTGCATTGAATGTTCCACTCTTCCAATTCCAATCACTTTCAGTCTGCTCGTCTCTACTATCTTCTTCATAGTATGCGTTGTAATCCTCGTTCTCCATATACAGATGAATTTCCGACTGATTGTCATTTACTGTTTGATAATTTGGAACTGCATAGGATGGCAGTGCAGTGACATTGTGAACTGGTTGTCGTGTTGATGATGTTTGACGGTGTTTTTTAGTTGTAATGGATGGTTTACGATTGTTGGTCGATGTGGATTGTTTGATGGAGCGGTTGTAGTGTGCTTGTGGTGTTGGTGGTCGTGCAGTGACAACTACTGGAACTCGTTTTGCTGTGGATGATGATGGTTTTCTGAATGTTTTCGTTTTAATGATTGGTGTTCGTGTGATGGTGGATTTGTATCGTTTGGTGGGATGTTTGTGTTTTGTTGTTGTCACTGCAGTGGAATTGATTGTTGCTTGTTGTTCTTCTTCTTCTTCTGTTTCCACATATTCGCGTTCATCGTCTTCCATTTCCACGTATTCGTCTGTATTGTTTGCATTGAATGTTCCACTCTTCCAATTCCAATCACTTTCAGTCTGCTCGTCTCTACTATCTTCTTCATAGTATGCGTTGTAATCCTCATTCTCCATATACAGATGATTTTCCGACTGATTGTCATTTTCTGTTTAAATATAGTCGGATCTGCGTCGTACGTTTTCTTCATCTTCATAACATTCGTCACAGGTTTGTGCTACAATCTGTGATACATTTGGAGTTGATTTTAAATCGCTTTTGTTTTTTGCGTTATCATAATATTTAATGACATTTATTTCATTTTCTGGTGTCGTGTAATTGCAATGTGAAATTTTGTTATCTTTTTCCGCTAACTCTTTGTTTTCAGCGCAGGAACTATTGTATCTTGTCTCGTTTTGATTCACATGATAATTTATTGATGTATTGCTTTTATCAATTACATAGTTTTGATTCAATGATTTCAAAAATGTGGAAATTGTTTGATTTTGTTGTAGATGATTTTTTAATTCGTTTTTCTCTCCACTTATATGATTTAATTGTATGATAAAATTGAAGCATAATTGCAAATAAGTTATGGTCATCAACATCACGATTTTCGTTTTAATGCATTACAGTTTCATTAAATAATGAAATGTGATATTGAACCTTGAATGCCTTATTTGATCATGTTATAAATATATGAATCAGTGATAGTTGCATGCTGATTTTCTGCTTGAGAATGTGATTATTGTGTAATCTGAAAATGAAAAGTACAAGTGAATTTTAAAATTACATTTATTATCCATATGCATTCTTAGATTCATGAATTTCTCAAATTGTACAACACCCTTCAACAACTTACCGCAATGGAATAAATTCTGTGTTAAGTTGTATGTATGTGTTTGTGCGGGAATACTGTGCCGCCGATGACCAGTTTGTTGAAGGCACACAGGTTTGCATATCTCTCACCATTTTCGTTCCTTTCTCCCAGTCCATGTCATCCCATTTATGTCTTCATATCCAGTGTTGTCCATTCCAACCTTGGCATTCAGATCTCCCATAAGAATCGTCAAATCCCTTGGTGAACATTTCTCGACGATTGACTGCAGCCTTTCGTAGAATTGATCTTTAACGTCGTCATAGTAGTCATTGGTAGGTGCATAACATTGGATGACGTTCATTGTTATGTCCTCTTTCTTTGTTTTGAAGGATGCTTTGATGATCCTGGGTCCATGATATTCCCATCCTGTCAGTGCGTTTTGTGCATGTTTGGACAGCATCAGTGCAACTCCTTGTGTATGTGAAGCATTTTCCTCTTCATAACCAGAGTATAATAGCAGTTCCCCTGAAGCTAGTCTCAGTTATCCTACCTGTGTCCAATGCGTTTCACTGATGCCGAGCACCTCGAGGTTGTATCTTTCCATTTCTATCACAACTTGAAATAGTCTTCCAATCTCCCACAATGTACGAATGTTCCATGTACCTAAAAAGATGGTTGCTTTGGTTGTCAGAATAGGCATCGGCCCCGTGACTTCCGAGGGAACTCGGCTTTCATCACGCTTCGTCATAATTCTTCTTCCAACTCCCAGGACAGAGTTAAAATGGGTTGAATTATTTTTTCTGGTTAGAGTGTTTTTGGCAAGTTAGTTTTAGTTGGGATGGGGGCGGCAACCCTATGTCCAACCCCTCCTCCTTTATCCGGGCATGGGACTGGCAGTAGCCCCGAAGGGACTACTGGCGGAGTTTTCTTAGATTCATGAATTTCTCAAATTGTACAACACCCTTCAACAACTTACCTCAATGGAATAAATTCTCTTTTAAGTTGTAAGAATTACACGCACTGTTTAAATAGGTTTATATATATATGTGACTGGCTGTAAAGTTTGTAGTTATTTTTGCTAACAATCCTGGTTCACCAATAATACATTGTGTTGATTGAAACATTGTTTCATTTCAATCAAAATTTAATCGTTTTAATCCTACACTTCCTCTTTTCTTTTAAAGATAAATTTTTGAATAAGGTCATCATGATTTGGTAGTTTGCATAGAAAAATAACGCAGACATACGTACATGAAGATTGTCAATCAATCAATATTAGTTTTATTCCCTATTCTCAATTATTCTCTTAATCTTTATGAACAGTTCAAATGATTTATGACATTTTCTTGTAATGCCTTATTTTAAACAATTTGATACAAGTTTTAAAAATCTTTCGCTTTAGACTGCTGCTACATGAAAATCCATAACAGTAATAGAGCTCAGTAACAATAGTTATGAGAATAAGCATAAATAATGCGTAAACAAACCGTATTGAAGGGACAAATAAGCGAACGAAATAATAGTGGGATTATTCTGAAGAATTGTTAAATAATCAATCAGAAAATAAATAACAAATTACTTTTATAGCCTGTCTATAATTGATAACACTAGTTTTCTTATGATATTACCAAATGTACAATGTAATTATTTACTAATCCTAATCAACTCCACTTCGAGCTTTTCTGGGGGCTTTTGCTGGTCAGAAGCGCTGATAAAGGAAGAGGGTTCGGATTGGGGTTGGTGACCCAGTCACATAAAAAACTAATTCGCTACAAAAAGCTATTTTAAGTCTGTCTTGGCAGTTAGAAGGTCTTCTTTCAGAAAAGTTTTGACGTCTCATGATGAAAGCTGAGTTCCTTCGAAAGTCACGAGTCTGATTCTACTTCACGCTACCACAGCAACTATTCTTTCAGGTACATGGAACGTTCGAACATTGAGAAAGACAGAATGTGCTTGGAAACGCATTGGACGCAAGTTAGACAATGGAGACTAGCTTCAGGAGAGTTATTGTTGTTCTCCGGTCTTGAAGAAGGAAATGCTTCACATACACAAGGAGTTGCACTGATGCTGTCCAAACAGGCACAAAAGGCACTGATGGCATAGGAATCTCATGGACCCAGGATCATCAAAGCATCCTTCAAAGCAAAGAAAGAGGATATTGCGATGAACGTCATCCAATGCTCTGTACCTGGCAATGACTACAATGACGACGTTAAAGATCAATTCTACGAGAAGCTGGGGTCAATTGCCGACAGATGCTCATCAAAGTATTCAACGATTCTGATGGGAGACCTAAATACCAAGGTTTCTGTCATGGACAACACTGGATAGGAAGATATCATTGGATGACATGGACTGTGAGAAAGGAACAAAAATGGTGAGAGATTTGCAAACCTATGTACCTTCAACAATATTCTCACAACATACGGTCTTTCTTCGGGATAGTGACAAACTCAAAGAATTAAAGATAGCCGTCAACAATAGGTTCCAGGACTTGCGCGATCTACTCAATCGAAGGGAAACAACCTAGGAGAACAATTGGAAAGGAACCAATATGTCAGGAGGTTTTGGGCTAAAAGAAGTACGATTATAAGGAATGGATTTCTGTTGATACTCTAACAAAAATTGAAGAAAGGAGGAACAAGAGGGCAGCAATCAATGTCAGCCGAACAAGAGCAGAGAAAGTTTAGGCACAAGCTGAATACACAGAAGCAAACAGAGAAGTGAATAAGAGCATCAGAGCTGACAGAACAAAATATGTGGATGATCTACCAATGACGGCGGAAAAGGCTGCAGGAGAAGGGTACTTAAGACAATCGTACGATACAACATTGAGGCTAGCTGGAAACTATTGAAAACCAGAAAGACCAGTGAAAAACAAGGAAAGCAAAATAATCAACAATATTAGAAAACAGAGGAATAGGTGAGTAGAGTACTTTAAGAAACTCTTGAGTCGACCAGCTCCACTGAACCCACCTAAAATCAAATCAGCATCCGTACACCTCCAAATAAATGTTGGTCCACCAACAACTGAGGAGATCATTATGGACATCAGACAAATCAAGAGCGGCAAAGCAGCAGGATCAGACAACATTCCAGCAGAGGCACTGAAAGCAGACGAGGAAGCAGCTGCAATAATATTCCACACCCTCTTTAAAAAACAAACTGGAAAGAAGTATACTTCATCAAAATACAAAGAATGGCTATCTAGGCGACTGTGAGAACTGCAATGGCATCACTCTTCTCTCAGTACCATTCAAAGTCATCATCAGAGTGTTACCGAACAGTAGATGCCCAACTTCGAGATCGACAAGCCGGATTCCGTCAGGATCGATCGTGTACCGACCAAATCGCAACATTATGGATCATTTTGGAACAATCATTTGAATGGAACTCACCATTCTACATCAACTTCATTGAATACGAGAAAGCATTCGATATAGTGGACAGGAAAACACTGTGGAGGCTTCTTCGATACTACGGCGTGCCTGAGAAGATTGTCAACATCATACGGAATTCTTATGATGAACTAAAATGCAAAATCCTGCACTGAGGTCAGCTCACAGACTCGTTTGACGTGGAGACCGGTGTCAGGCAAGGTTGCTTATTCTCACCCTTTCTCTTTCTCCTTCTGGTGATCGAGTGGATTATCAAGACATAAACATCTGGAGAGTAGCACAGTATATAATGAACAGCCAGGATGTAGTTGGACTATCCGGACTTCGCAGATGATCTGGCTCTTTTATCGCACACGCAACAACAAATGCAAGAGAAGATAACCAGTGTAGCAGCAGCCTCTGCTGCACCATGTCTTTACATTATAAAAAAAGGAAAAAGCGAAATTCTCCGATACAACACAACATTTGTCAACCAAATCACTCTTCATGGAGTTGTCTTGGAGGACGTAAAATCCTTTACACAACTGCGCAACATCATTCACGAGCAAGGTGAATCCGATGCACATGTAAAGTAGCGGGCTGGCAAGGCGAGGGTTGCATTTTTACAACTGATCAACATCTGGAACTTCAAACAAATATCAACCAACATCAAAATCAGAATTTTCAATATAACTCCCAAGACAGTTCTACTGTATGGGTTGGAAACTTGAAGAATTTAGACAGTCATGGTCCAGAATATGTTGATGTTTATTAACGGTTGTCCACGCAAAATACTTCGAATCTGTTGGACAGACACCATCAGCAACAAACTACTATGGGACAGAACACAACAAATTCCAGCGGAGGAGAAAATGAGGAAGATGCGCTGAAAATGGACGGGACACACACTACGGAAAGCACCCAACTGCATTACAAGACGAGCCCTCACATGGAACCCTCACAGTAACCTGAGAAGAGGAAGGCAAAGAAACACATCACGCCGATTAATCGAGAAAGATATGAGAAGAAAAATGAACAAAAATTGGACAGGACTGGAAAGAGAGGCGCAGACCAGAGTGTGTCGGATAATACTGGTTGGCAACCTATGCTCCATTGGGAGTAACAGGCGTAATTAAGTTAAGTAAGTAATCACAATCACATAATTTTAATTATTCTGTTAAAACCTCAATTCTTCAATTAATTCACAATACAAACAGTTTACTCCTTATCGACAGACAATTCATTATTTGAAAAGCTTATTAGCTTGAATTTCGCTCAAAAGCAACTTAAAGACCGCAAGCAACTCAATTGGCTCTACAAACATTATCGTTCTCACTTGAACTTCACTGAATTGACGTGATTCGACTTTATACATGTTGTCATTCATCAGTGAAGTATAAATGCTAACAAAATCCATCTATCATTTTCAGAGTGGATTTCATAAACGAAAAATTCTCACTTGGTCCCGCAGTTTTACATTCAAATTAACAATCAGAAAGCATAACCAAGTTTGAGGTAATCATATCATTTACAATGAAGTCTCATGCATTTGGGACTGTCTGTTAGATGAAATAAAATCGAGAATGTTGAAATGGCCAGTATTTCAAAACAGTAAGTAGCTCAATACTAACCGGTCAGTTCAAGCTGGTCACAGTACCACGAGAAATCAATCAATTTCAATAATTTACCAGGTCGGCAATTTTCCGCTGAAATATCTCCAACCCAGCATCCTCTGAACAACTGCTGTCCAGAATACAACACCGGAGTTATATGTGCTAAAGAGATATTTTCACATCGATCTCTTTCCTTCACCAACCTCAACTGCAATAAGTCAATGGTCGTTTCAGTCGTACTGTAACCTCAATTGACTAATGTACATATGACCGTCTCTTCTGTTCATCTCTCGATGGTTCAGATCACAACTTTGCTGACATTTCGATTGAATTTCGATCAGACTCTGTTGACATATGTGTATTCTGGATGGCTTGCGTCAACGTGACATTGTTAAATCTATCGAAGCGTCAATCTACTGGATTGAGTTACACCTGAGTTCGAATTTGAAAAGCAATGATTTGGCTGAGGAACAGTTCTTTTATTAAATAATAAACAATCAAGTATAGATCTCCAACTCGTGAGTTGTTCAGGGAGGTTGATACATCTGAATATCTGGAAAGAAAACTGCCTCGATTGTGTAAATCACAGCTGAAAGTTGTGTCTGATGTCAACAGCAATGTATCAGCATTCGATAAGAAGCTGAAAGCACACGAGTATGGAACCTGTTGAGTTTTAACAAGGTTTCAAGGTACATTTAAAATTGTGAATAACAGTTTCAAGAGTTGAAGGGAAGTAATAATAATTGTAGTAAACCTGAATACAATAAAAGTTATTAATTTGTGTAAATACTTTAGAATATCATATATTAAATCAACCTGCCTTACACACATTGTCTACTCAATATTAACAAATAGTATAAAGCAATACACATAAAACAAGTTGAATGGGCAGAGAATGAGCACAGAAAATGTACACAAACCTAACAGCTATTGTGTCATGCGTTTTATAGAATGGATAGAATGTGACTGGCATTTGGATCCATAGCGTGGATTTTGCTCTATCTAGGACTGTTCAGCCGAATGCACTTGCACACTGGTGTTGATGTTCACATTCACTCAAGTCCAGTACCTTCACTCTAAACATGCCGCATAATCCACTGAGCAACTGAGTCCAGATAGCCGCTTAATTGTGTGGTGTGGTGAATTTTGATTCATTGGTCATAGTTGTCTGAATTTTTTGGTAGTTGAAGTGAAGGACTGCGACCGGTCATTTTTGATATTTGCACATCCTGAACGGATTGTTACAGTATTGTCGTCAAGTTCTGAGTATTTCCAGTGGTGACAGATGACGAGTTCAAGAGTAATCATTCACACCAGTATGCAGGTACTTCCATCTGACGAATCACAGGAAGACGATACGCTGATCCTGTATTCTACTTCTAGCTACAAACTATTCCTCTCTAAATTTTTCTTATTCAGATAGCATTGCTTGTATGTGTGACTTTTTGTTACGCATGCACGTATATACGTCATTTTGATATGCTTGAACTATTACGAGTTTACTTTAGTTGGAAAACGAGAGCGAGGATCGATGATTGGGCGACACGACATGCCACTCTAATCCGAGTGTCCCAAACCCCCATTGAATAAAAAAGCATAGCTGATATGAAGTAGAACATGTATTCTACAAGCATCCAGAAAGTACATGACTCCGAGTCCAGAAGAGAATCAGGATTCTGGAATATGGATCCGGGTCCGGCTCATAAAACTTTACAGATAATGCTTATTTATACAATTAGGCTGGATCGGAAACAACATTGAAGTCTGTGGCATTGATACTTAGGACAACCAATAGAATTAGACTTGCAAACTATTATCTTAGAATATAGGATGAATATGCTAACACTTTTGTTATTTGTTTGGTTTCCACCTTTCACATCACTGACCTTCTTAGTCAGACAACCATCGAAAACCGGGAACTACCAGACACTGTCAGGTGCCAATTCAGTAGCCTAGGATCTAAGCAAGATGCAACAGGCAAGTAGTCCTTTGTTCCAGACATAATGGGGTCGTGAGTGTTCACTGCCTAGAAGGCCTATGGTAGAAATAGACGGTTGTCGATTGCTATGTTATGTTTGGCTGTTAATCCTACACTTCCATTCAGTGTATAAACTTACTCAAGTTAACATTGCATACTAGTGTTTTCAACATTCAGCATTTGATTCTGTTTCAAAAGCAATCTCAACTTCAAATCACACTATTTTAAGTGATGCAGTTCGTCTTAAACTTCATTATCATTTTGGATTATTAATTTAGATGTAGGAATGTAGAACTTCGAAAGATGATGATTTCAATGAGTTAATTTTATTTATGCTTCAACCTAATTCATATCCGTGAAATAAAACCACTCTTATCCTTTGTTCGCTGCATCGATTCCTACCACTCCTCAGAAAATGACTTCAATGTGCTTACAACTGTAAGTAGATCTCATTTCACAAGTAAGATTATGTAAACTCCAAATTTTGAATCAATTAACCTCCTTACGTGCAGATACTTTACACTTGAACTGTTCCCTGTAAATTCAACTAATCTGAATAGTAAGTATTCAACTCAAACATTCAATCATAAACTAACCTCGTACTTGAATCATGATAGATTTGATTAACCTGAATGCTGTATCGTTGCAACTATTGCTTCCTTAGTTCTGTGCTGTCTATCTTCGTCTTATTTTCTCTCGTTGTAAATGACTATAACCAATCCGTTATGGCGCTGCAGATGACAATGAGTACATCCTTCACACAGGATGTCCAGTTAGAAAGAAATTATGGCTTCTGACTGATACCTTGCATCCCTGTTATTTATCAAAAAAATGTACTGTTTATACAGTTTCTTAAAATGGAACGCTTTGAACAGTGTGACATGACATATCTATGCTTATATTAAGCACCTCTGTCTTCATCAAGCCAACTATGCCTGGAAATTGGTATGAATTCTGTAATTATTATTTTCAGAATAGATGTAGTTGTTATATATATATATATATATATATACTGCTATGATTGCTAATAACATTCATTGATATTCACACTGATATAGTCGTATGTTTACTCAACGTACAAATTAACTTTTTGTTATCGACTATACAAGATGTTGCATTATTTTTCAAGTTCTCATTTATGTAAGATAAATCGTTTCAGTGAAATCATAAATCGATCAACGTTAGACCACAATTATAAGTACTAGAAGCTAGTACTAGAAGTACTAGACAGCTGTTTCGTTCCAGTATGGGACACATCATCATTGTGTATACATGATCTAAGGTAGTAACAATTGTACCCATGACCTTTAGTCTCGCACGCGAACTCTCAAACTTGGGACCACCAACCTGTCATCCAACGGCGCCAGTGTCTAACTTTGGTCAACTCACAGTCTTGCGCAACGTCATCCTCTGTGTTCCGGTGGGCACTGCTTCACACCTGACAGCGTTTAACTCCACTGGTTACGATTTCTTACTAGGGATTTAGAGAAAATTCCTCATGAATCTAGTCTCTATTGAGCACCTGATAAACGATTGTGGTTATTACAGACTATATTATCATGAATTCAATGTAAAATCTAATGTGTATGATGCGTCTGGATTAGTTAATCAATGTGGTAAAATTCATTTTTCTGTTTTACTGATGAATAGTTGTTTTAATTTATAATGTTAGATGAAAAGTTCATGTTTGTTGATTAGAAAATTCAATGAAATGCGTAGTGCTTTCCATGAAATTGTTGACATGAATCACGTAAATATAGTGAATCAGCTCAACACTGAATTGGTAAAAGCCACATCATCGATGTTTGTTTAATAGTTATTAATTATCAACAGATAGAAATTTCAGCTTCCGTTTCCCTGGTGGACTACATGACATTTTGTATACTAAATGTCAAATTGCAATTGCGAAACATTTTCATCTACCTGTTCACACCAACGTTCGTGTGCAATGAAATGACGAATTCACTACATCCAATAGTGTTTTTGATATTCAGGCTTTACAATGTTTATCAAAGGAACTGACTGCACAGAAATGTTTCCATTAATTATTATTTATTGACTAAATGTAATAACTAATGTCAGACATCACTACAAAAAGCGTAAATGTAAATTGACTCGACATAATCTAGTGATACAGACATAAAGTCCATCTCAGTTTTCTACTCAAATAACACATATCACCACACAAAAGACAATACTGGTAGGGTAGAATAGAACATCTGTTTGTGTGTAGAGGCGGGCAAACACAAGTGTGAAACAATGAATGTGGAGAGTAGGAGTTTAGCCTTTTGCAAAAAATAATTTGACTGCTTGATTTTCTACCTAATTCTGTTTCAATCCATTAGCACTAAGATCAATGAATACTCATTTGTTTTGCTACACTGTAATTTAGAGGATAGACACTCAAAGTTTCGCGATTTTTCTAGTGATATTCATACACATCCGAACTCTTTCCACTACTACCTAGAACACATCCAGGCAAAGCAGAGTGAGTGTTGAACAGAAAATATGAACCCGATATTTGGTACAGTGTTCATCTATCACCATCATACATAATATCATTATCATTATAACAATAATTACTATTATTATCATTATTATTAATACAGTCCAACTACTGAACAGTGTATTCCTAATTCAACATCAAAGTAAACACAGTTCTCAAGAACTCAGCTATTCTGAATTTCAGTTGTACAAAATCAGTTCGGTTGATTTATGTAACATCCTCATGATCACATTGTAAGGTCGCTATCATTATTATTTCGTGCATCACTAAAAAAAGTATTTACTGTGAACTATAAATCTATAGATCAGTAACAGACAATGTTGATAAAGCTCAAAGATTTTGTACAAATTTGTTGGATTTTGTATGAAACAGTCTGTAGGGAATGATTTAATTCATAGATGATGTTCGTTGCAGAGTAACATTGGTTGAGTGTTTCATAGTAGGATAGAACAATTATTCAATCCATTTACAGTTTTCATTCTTATCTATCAGTACACTACATGTTTAAAAAATGATTCTGTTTTTCAGAACGGATTGAAACCCGTCCATTGATCAGTGTTACATTATCAACTGACTAACTACTGAGAGAGAAAATGATATAAGGTTTTCCAAAGCACTCATTACCCATCTTTGTAGCAAAGTTGAGAAATGTGAGTTGAAAGTTAACAGACAAAAAAGTTGGAATAATATAAATGATCAGTGTTATTTATTTCAATTCACAGTGTACACCAAAGTAATTATTATTATTATTATTATTATTATTATTATTATTATTAACACATTAAACTGATTAAACGTAACAAAAATTAGTTAAATTGAAAACTGAACGTATCATCTCTGTGTTAGTATATCTATCATAGTTACAAACAAACAGTAGAGAGAAAATACTTCTAACAAAACAGAACATTTAAGTCAGGTATCTCATGCAAAGTGTAAACGAGAAGTAGAATACGTGATTTAACATTTAAAATAGTCATGACATAATCGATATAATCCATGACTTGAATTAGAAAGATCATGATAATATGTGTAAAGTATACGACAACACTTGAAAAGTCTCAGCATCATTATTTTGTTATGCATGTTTGAAGAATCATAATGATTGAACCGATGACAATGTTTATCAAAGTAACCAAGAACGTCTTCCTCGTTAGTCTTGTCATCATAATCAACATCATCATCATCATCATCATCATCAACATCGTCAGAATCACAATCATCAGAATCATAATCATGATCTACGGAATTATCGGAGTTATACGAGGGAACACAGAGTGAATTTACTTCTTCGTTCGGTGAAGAGTTAGGCGTGAACATTTTAACATCTGAAGAAGAGGAGTAGAAAGAAGGATTGATAGTTAATTCCACATCTGAGGAAGAAGTGTTGTCCGATATAAGATCAGTGACTGTTGTAATTATTTGTGCTGGTGAAGAAGTTGTCGGCAATAATGTCGGCGACAACGGTATTCGAGGTGATCTTTTAGAGGATGCGGTGAAATACTCATTCTGTTCTGATATAAGATCAGTGATTAGTGCATTTGTTTCTGGTGTGGAAGAAGATACTGAGAATGATATCGTCTCGATTGGCATTATGTTCGTAGTGT
>CALYCR020000647.1:0-12969 GCA_944470395.2 Schistosoma turkestanicum
CATCTTAACACTAACCTGATTGAAGATGAATAACAATTAAGGAGTAATATATCAGGAAATTCGAGGAATTACTTGACGAGAGGAGCAAAAGACTCAACCATCAATGCTGAACAGAACATTTCCAATCGTAAAACAGAATCTACGAACTAACGTAAGGAACACCATTTGTATCACGTGTATCAGGAATTAAAGTAAAGACTGAAAACATCGGTTTTTATCAGTGATCAAGCCAAAAAAGTGAGTTCGCTTTGTTGACAACACATTCATCAACATTAGAAAGAACGAGATGGAGAACACAAACACTCAGATAGACGAGGTATTTTATAACATAAAATTCACAGAGGAAAAGGAAGCAATTAACCATTTGCATTACGGGGTTGTGAAGATTGTTAAGTTACACATTTTTGAAACCATGAATCGATCAATGTTAGACCACCGTTAGAAACCTGGAAGCACTGGACGGCCGTTTCGTCCTGGTATGGGACTCCTCAGCAGTGCGCATCCACGACTCCTGCACCCCGCAGGATTCGAACCCAGGACCTTCGGTATTGTGCGCGAACGCCCTAACCGATAGACCACTGAGCCGGTATCTAACGGTGTTAATGTCCAACTTGATCATATTCACGGAGTTGCGCAACCTCATACACAGTCTTCGGTAGTTACTGTCTACACCCGAACAGGTTGAACTTCACTGGTCACGTCTTCCCACTAGAACTCGGAGAAGATTCCTCACGAAGCTAGTCACTAGTGAGCACAGGTAATTTGCATTACGGGGTTGTGAAGATTGTTAAGTTACACATTTTTGAAACCATGAATCGATCAATGTTAGACCACCGTTAGAAACCTGGAAGCACTGGACGGCCGTTTCGTCCTGGTACGGGACTCCTCAGCAGTGCGCATCCACGACTCCTGCACCCCGCAGGATTCGAACCCAGGACCTTCGGTATTGTGCGCGAACGCCCTAACCGATAGACCACTGAGCCGGTTAGGGCGTTCGCGCACAATACCGAAGGTCCTGGGTTCGAATCCTGCGGGGTGCAGGAGTCGTGGATGCGCACTGCTGAGGAGTCCCATACCAGGACGAAACGGCCGTCCAGTGCTTCCAGGTTTCTAACGGTGGTCTAACATCGATCGATTCATGGTTTCAAAAATGTGTAATTAACCATTTACCATTCCTGGATCTACTGATCCCTAGAACTGACACAAGAAAACTGGAGACAAAAGTTATTTGCAAGCCAACTCACACAAACCTAACTCTCAGCTGCAGTAGCAATAACCCAAGAACTCAGAAAATCAGCAGCGGGTAAACGTTATTCATGAGAGATAATTCGTACTGCAACACACTTAAAGCACAAACATTAGAAGAACAATATCTGCCGATCATCTTCCAAAGGGACGGCTCTCCACGGAACTTCATCAAAACACATCAACGTTTGTGTAAACTTCTGTTGACAGTCACCATTTCTTCGCTCATGATAATACATACTTAAAACTCTGAACATTAGTTCGACTGGAGCAATTTCGATATACTGAAGAGTGGGAGCGCAAAAAACTAATCGTGCAGATACTTTTCAAACTCAGGATCAAAGAACGGATCAGAGGAAGATACAATCAAAGTAAGGGTGAAAACAACGACACGTAAGAGTCAATATCAGCCAAACAAGATCGTGGTTAACAGAACGAACCACGAATCAAACGTGGAGAATTTCTATTAATTCACCTCCATAAGACGTTTGTGCCGATGATGTTGTTCAGAAAAACAATAAAAGCTCCACAACCAAAACATGATATACAGATAACGAAAGCTGACCAATATCATGCGGCTGAGCTGCCATTCTCTCTAACAATGCAATGACTTAGCTAGAACAGTCTCACGTCTTTCGATCATCAGCAGTTAGTTGTTTTCAAGAGTGCAGCTAATACTTTATGTGCAGTTCATATAGGGCCGTGAGTATCCAGCTAATATCTGTTGTCACGTGGAGTCAGAGATGACTTAGACTTACAATAACCAAACAACAATTATAAGAACCAGTAACCATGGATCTGAGGTGTTTAACAGGGTCATGAACGAACCACTCGGGTAGAATAAAAACATAATGTTTTTCAGGCGTATTCCACCAATGCAAAGCAAAGAACTTTGGCTGGGGCGTTAGCTGAACGCCGCTTGTTATTGGTAATGATCGGGTCTGGCATTGATTGAAGGTCTATACGAGAGATTTCGGTTGTGGTTGTTACTTGTCACTGAGAAAACGATGCACTGCCAAGGATCTGGGTGATGTGAGACATCTCTTCAGCCCCAGGACTAAAACTAAACCTGCGAATCTTTGTGTTTGAGCTTTCAAATGTCAAAATGGAGAAGATCCTGCAAAACGAGAAATATCAATTAAAGGAGTTATCTACGAGTTCAGATCACTAACTGAAATTAGTGAGAGCTGATGGCAAAATTTTGTATCCGAATTCTGACTTAGTAGTGTGAAAATTAGTATCACAGCCCTTCGAAAAGTGTCTAGAATGTCACAGTATTCGCCGATTATTCTGAAAAAGAAGCACTGATTTCACTGGTATGTGGCGTGTTCAGTCATTCACTGGAATCACACCAACTCTCAGCTAAATGGAAGCAAGCTACTCTCTAAACATGATCTTTAACAGAGTAGTTAGTGTGGGACCAGCCTGGTAATGACCAGTCGCATTACTATAACCACCGAGAATTATGGAAGAACAATTAAAGAATAATAATTACGCAGTAGATGGATTGGAATAAAATCCTACGTGGGGCTGAACACGGGTTTAGGAAAGGCAGGTCATATGAACTCAATATTCTAGTCGCATGAGACAGCTGAAAAACCTGCCGTAACCAAAAATTATCTGATCTTATATAATTCCTTCATTTCACAAAATGTTTCAACGCTGTATCTCATGTAATCTCAACTGCGGTTTTTGAGAAAATAGGCTTCAGTGAACCACTTTTTTCGTACCAAAGTAAGTCAAGTGTACGTGAGCAGGTGAATCGCAACAGCAGGAGTTTTACAGAGTAACATCTTATTTTCCTTCCGCATCGTGATGTACCAGTTTGACCAAGAAAATAAAATTAGCTTCGTTTGCAAGACGTAGATCAGCCTAAGCAAAGATATGGAGGTTCATAAGTGTTACGCCTGCTAGTAAAAACGTCAACATGATATACTTGAACTATTACGAGCTTACCTAGTCAAAAAACGAGAGAGAGGATCGAGGATCCGGCGACAAGACATGCTACTCGAATCCGATTACCCCAACCCCATATTTAGTGAAAATAAGAAGACGTAATATGAAGTAGAACCTGTATTCGTCAAGCATCCGGAAAGTACGAGGTCCGAATCCAGAAGAGAATCAGGATCCCGGACTAGGGATATGGGACCGAGCCCTGGTCCTGGTCGTGGTCGTAAAACGTTACAGATAATGCGTATTTACACATTTTGGTCAAATAGGAAACAGCATCGAATTCTGTGACATTGACAGTTTAGACGACCGATAGGAAGCATTATTTGGAGTGATACCGATAGTCGGGACAACCAATAAGAAACAACATTGGGGTGTATGACATTGATATCTAGGACGACCATTAAATTGGCCAGTAGGAATTGACCAATAATTCTCTCAGGATATTAGATGAATATCCTAACAATAAGAAACAAGGAGGATTCAAATGAGATACAAAATGACATAATAGCGATCAGGGAATAGGCAGTTGAAAGCCTATCAAAACTCAACCAGTCGAAATTTCATGTAATGGAAATTCTGCCGCATTTGATTGAAACAAATAAGACCCACAATGGAATCTCGCTCCTTGCATTAAAAGAGTAAAATTTCGATGCACACACCAGTTCTAACTACATAGCAGTTGCAGCCTAGGAGAACTCAACTCTTCAACATAGTGCAATAATATTACAACTCTTCTGAACTCTCTTTAACACAGACGAACTCCCAAAACTTGAGTATCACAATGTTATCTCATTGCCTCTCCTTGATAGAGATTTAAATCTCCTGGATCGAGTAGAGAGACGATTAGGTAAATTGGTGGTTGTGTTGAGGAACTAACCTTGCGAAGTTGGATTCCGGCACTTCGTATTATTCCTGCTGACGATTAGGGGAATCGGCGACGATCCGACAATGGCGTTTAACATATTAAGCATGTCAGATCATCTCAACATGAGCATACTAGACGAAGCATCTTCACTACGACAGTTTTGAGGTAATCCCAGAAACATTGAAATTAAAAGAGCGATCACTCAAGTTTGCTAATCTTTACTCTCACTCACAGTTGACATAACGTGGGAGGCTCTTCCGGCTTGTGAGTCCAAAATCCTTCAAAGTTGCCTGCTGACATATCGATCATCATCTCGCTCTCAGAACAACTGTGGCTGATGCATGTCTTGGAATTGCAATTAGTCAGACCATTAACACTATATATCTTTCTCACAATCAATGTTCCGCCTTCAGTGCTCACATTTCTGTCCTCTGACACAATTTTGATTACCGATCAATCAACGTCTGAATCCAGTTAATTACTTACTTCTGAAATCTTTTCATTAGTACTAAACTTGTGGTCCCCATGATCCCCACACTGCACATAACTTATCTCTGACCAGGTAATGTGATAGTTTTTGTCAGCAAAAACCCTACTACCCTGAAACAAAAGCACGGAACATACAAATTCATAAATATATGTAAGATTACTAGAATCATTAAACTCAAGTGACTGTTTTGAAACTGTCGAATACTCGCACTCGCAAAGGAAAATGAGAATTCGCAACTAAAAAACAACTGAGTTCATAATGGCTCGTGAAAGTAACTGGAAATCGGACATGAGATGCTTAAGACATTTTCGAAAATCAGTCCTAGTGAAACTGCATACGCATTCAGACGATATAGAAAGTCTGACAAACAAGAGAAAAATAAAAGCCATTTTCATTATTCTATCGTTCACCTGTAAGTTCTGTTTTTATGCTGAACGTATTTGGGGAGACATAACAAAATAAGAGTTTGTGAGTTAGTATCTACTTCGAAAGTTCAATTTGTTGGTGGATAAAGACGTACTGCTTTCATAATACCATCAATACCATCAATTGTAATTCAAATAAGTCATTTGTGAATAATTCGCAGTCCATCTCACAAGATATTTATACTGGGTGAGGATTAAAGATATATAAAAGTTAGCAATCAACTGTTAGTTAACTCCCACTATCTTCAATGCAAATTGCAAACATATTTGACAATTACAAGATGAAAATATTTTATTTTTGCTACCAAGTAGCTCATCCGAACAAACCAGATGGTCGTTGTAATAAAACGAATCAAGAAATTGACTTGTTGAAGTATGTAGATGGATGCAGAAATATGTTGTCCAGATATTCAAAAGAACGACTTGTTTTGAACATAGATTATTTCATGCTTTCCTGCAGGCTACTGACAAATTTTGTCATATAAGGATTGTACTTTGTAATCCGTTAACATAATATCTATCATTTTATTAAAACTATTTTGTTTATTCAAGACAAACAACTGATCTTTACTCAAAAACAAACTTGTAAATAATCATTGCCTGATTTGTTAGGCTCATAGGATAAATGAGATCTCTAATAAATATAAAATGCTGTCGAATAGCAAAGTATGATAAAGGTTTTATATTGTGTTCTTAGCATATCAATTTGTAAACTAGCTTTAATGATTTCCTTCATTTTCAACTGTTTGAACGCTCACAATTTTTATTCTTGTGCACAATAATGCATCCACAAAACCTATAAATTATTGAACATATTTTACATGATACATTGTATGATATTCGATTCCTTTTTGACGAATATGAATATAGTGTGTTTCTGTTTAGATTAGTTCACTGACACGCCAAAACGTCACACTACACATTCCTTCTTTTAGTGTGTTTCGTTAAATGTGTTACTGATTTATTTTGTTTGCATACGACTCACATCGTGCTGAAACCGTCTTCATCAGCGATGCTAAGGTAAATGATTCTTTCATCCATAGAGATCTTGCATGGACATCTTCCTCATTCTGTATATCAAATTGGATCAAGTTAGATTGAATATCCTTCTAAAACGTTTGCACTTGTCATTCCATGATTTCAATGTGACGAACGAAACTTCATAACTGTATAATTTCGAATTCTTCATCACACATTATTAAACTTGACGTAGAGGTGTATATAAGTCTCAAATGACTGAATCAGTTTCTGTGAGACCAGAATCATAAGAAAATCGGTTGCATACAATATTGTAGATGTCTGCTGTAAAAAATGGAACCTAGAACTGAATACTGAGAAATGTGGCTGGATATATTTTGGAGACAGGTATTCCAAAATTACTCTCACTCACAGCAGGAACGTGTTGCTCAAACTAACATCAGTAACTGGTCTGAAGGTACATTATTCAAACAGCCGTCACTTCTCTGAACATATCTGCAATTACGTTTCTTGAATGAGAAGAGGGCTTGGTATCATCTATCTTAAATTCCTTCATAGAGAATCCAGAATAATTCTTTACAAAATGTGCGTAACACCTATTGCTAAATACTGCTCATTCTTATTCCCGAACTTACGCCTGTCTGATATATTCAAGCTTGATGGAATAAAAAAGACTTTTCCTTAAAATGTCCCGGTCAGTTAGTTACAACGTAGAACTTCTTACGCAAGTACATCAGTTCTTGTCACCATACCACATCATCACAAAGACGCAATTGTCAGTTCAAGTCCAAATGTGGTAGAGATTTTAGAAGAATTAATGCTAATGAAGAAGATTCGGATTTGATAATAACATTCAAGAAGTATAATTCCGTGAGATAAGTTTGGAAAGACAAAGGTAGAGGGGAAGAATAGGATTTAAGGGCCATGTCATTCAAGGTCTCTAACCATCGGTGACTTGCGTCTCGAGGACTCCAACCAGTAAGGCTACATCTACCAACATGACTCATTCCACTTGTCAGTGAATTCATGGATTTCTGCCTAGATTTGGTCTGGCCGCACCTAGGTTTCATCCAAAACATTACTTCACCACAAGACATTGCTCGTCGAGAGAGTTGGTGGTTGATAATTAGTAACACATGTCCCAACCACCGCAACTGATGAAGTTTCAGTACTTCATCTATGGATCTGCCATCCTTACTTAGTCCTCGCTAACTAATGCAGAACTGTTTACTCAGGTGTGCCACAATTCAAGAAGAATGCTTATCTGTGATCCGATACTAGTAACCAGCGAATATCTTCTAATCTGACTGGCCATATTTCACATCCATATAGGAAGACCGAGAGAACTGCTGCACATTTCACTCGAACGTGGTTAGCAAACGGATATCTCGCCAACGCCATAAATGACGCAAGTTTGAATAAGCTAATAGAACGTTCTCCATCTGTGCCGAGATTTCGTCAGTCACCAGGCAGTTAGCGCTGATGAAACTCCCCAGATAAGTGAAGAGATCTACATGTTAGACTACTTCACTCCCTATCACTGGTTCAGGTGCCGACGGAAACCGATCTTGAAGCACCCCGAACATGTCTGCATTGTTGCTTAGGGTAATCAGAAGACTCTGCATTTTGTCAGCGTCTTCACCAATTAGGACTATATCATCGTCATATGCTAAGTCGATAAGCGATCCTCCTGGTAGACGGTACACCTCTGAAAAATCTGAAGAGTATGATGTTAACCCTTAGAGCATGTCTACGACAAGGTTGGATAAAAGAGTAGACATCCCTGACGGACGCCACTTGAAGTAAAGTATCACGATGACATTTCGCCATTGGCTCTCAGACGACCAGTGGTATTCGAGTACAGAGCCTTCCTAAGGTTAATGTACTTCTTTGCTACATCTTTCATTGACAGACACTGTCATAAAACGTCAAGATCAACAGAGTCAAATGCCTCCTCAAGGTCTAGGAAGACAACTATTTTTGGTTTTTTAAAGTTTGTCTGTGTTCCGGGACCTGTCGTAGAGTGAAAATGTGGTTTATGCAGCCACGTTCAGGTCTAAAACCAGCCTGGTTTTCTCCAATGAGCTCTTCACGAGATCTACTTAGGCGTCAATTGATGATCGAGACTAACAATTTCGAAGAATTATCCCCCTGTGATTGTAACAAGAGGGCTTTTGTCCATTCTTGTAGAGTGGAATAATCAGCGACTGAGACTAGTCAGAGACTAGTACGCGCAGTCCCTAGATCCTACCTAAGATCTCAGTCAATCTAGCTGCTAAAGCTGGATTACCGTCACTAAAAGTGTCAGGGATTATCCAATCAAGTCCTGCTGCTGTACCTTGCTTTAGATTTTCAATAGCCTTCTGAACTTCATAAATACAAGGAGAACTTCAATGGATTTGCCTTTCAGGATGTTCGGAGATCGTTGAAGGTGGAAGGTCGGTTAAATTGTTAATTGAAGTGTTCTGCTACCGATCCAATTTCCTGGATTGAGAATGAGTGATACAACAATCCTTTACTGAGATAGTTTCGCCAACTGATGGATTTCTAATACCACTCTCTTTTAAAAGGCGTAAAAAGTGTGTACCATTGCCTACCGCCGCTGCCTTTTCCATCGCCTTCCCTTTTGCCCCTTATCGGTGTTAGCGGTCGTTGCGTAGGCTTTTTATCAGCCAGCGACAAACTGACGTCGCTCTTCATCATGTTCGGAGCCAGGTGGATAAGTTTTCGAGCGTCCGTCAGTTCGGTAGATGCTACTGAGATCCTTAGCTCCTTCCTAGCCCTATGGTTTACCTTACTAGCAGATATCACTGCTGTTTCCACAGACTTCTTGATATCATTCCAACCTGTGTCCGGATGGAAATCACTTCCATGGTCGCCTAACTGTTTTTCTAGTTCCTACTGAAATATTTTCTCAGCTTGATTATCATCAAGTAAAGCCCTAAGAGGCTTCCTAACGGTGTCTTTCCTACGCCCAGTAAGCCTTAGACAAATACGAGCTCGCAGTAGGGCATGAACTGAACCTAAACTTGTGCCCCAGAACGAGCGGCAGTCCTCTATCGAACCCCTCCATCGGTGGCTGATGGCCATATGATCTAGTTGCCTCCATATGGAGATCACTTGCTTGGTCGCCTAACTCTTTTTCTAGTTGTTCCAGTACTATATTCATAGATCTGCTGTGATTAGGTAGAACCCTAATGGTTTTATTTGCAGCGTCATTCCTATGTCCGGTAAGTCGCAATCAAATATTCGCTCCCAGTAGAGCATGATCTGAACCTATCGAACCTCTTCATCGGTGGCTGATGGCAATGTGGTCTAGTTGGGTCCAGCGTTGTGACAATTTGGGGGTCGCCAGGTCAAATGATGCTTTTCCTTATGCTTGAAGTTATTGTTTGCAAGACATAGGCGGTTTTCTGAGCACATTAAAATTTTCTAGTTGAATCTAAATCTCTTTAGTTCCTACTGGAAACAGACAGGTTACTCATTCTGTCGATTGAAAGTGTTCAACTGTAAACTGGCTTAGTAGATCGCACTCTACTTCGTTGGGCGCAACCTTATCAACACTTACAACTGTGTGAGTTTGATGTTGCTTATTATCAATTTTACTGTTCTCACTAAAACTCGATCGACATAACTTTGATTCCTTCGTGTTATCTATTGCTCCACTTTTACCTTAATACTGTTTAAATTTCCTGCTTACTTCATTAAGTTAATCTCCCCCACTACATCTCAAATGCTTATTTCTTGTTTGAAGATCCGTGTTGCATTGATGCTTAACCAATAGCTCATAAGTTGTAAAAGCCAGACAAGTTTGTGGAAGGAACTTGCAGAAAAAGTGTTTCCAAGCAGGATAAGAGAACAAAAAATTGTTTATTTTATTCATTTAAACAAGCCTAACAACGCAAAAGGAGTAAGATTGGAGTTACTGACCAGCAAACATCGCTGGTTTAGGCGATGGCTTCAAACAACTCATGTTTGTGTGGCAGAAAATTTCGTTCGCTTTCTGATATTTTGATTGATGAGGTGAATAATCAGTGATACTGAGAATGCTCTTATACGCTTGATGTTTCTGAGGGTCATGTTTCCAAAAATATGCTCATTTCGATATTCTGTCAAGACATCCGCAACCTGCTTACTAAGACGCCTGCAGTATGATTTAGAGGTTGGCATTTAATAAGAGAATAGTTTAATAGTGAGAAGGTTTAATTATCAATGATTTTTTAACAAACTTTACTCCTTTCCCTGAAAATACGGTCTCAAAGTACGTAAATCCAGCTTCTTAGTTCAACTGCTCTTCTATCCACTTGACACTGTCTACAAATCTTTATTCTTCCTTACCGTATTCCAACATTTGTGGTTTATGTTACTATAATTTACTTTAATTTTAGTGTCAAGGTCACTGATTGTATCACGCGCTTCTTAATAGACTTTTCCTTACAAATTCACTACTGATCTAAGCAGCCCACTGATGAAGTATGCTGATCACCTTCCCTGTTTTCACTCTTTTATTATTAGTGTAGCTGTTTCAAACTGTTCCTTTCAGTGACATTGTGTAAATGTGCTGTCAGAAACTGATTTTCATACTCAATTAAACCGGAAAAGATTATACAGTCAATGTCATGGCTTTTGTGACACTTTTATCTAACCTGTAAACTGGCATGCTTCTTGTAACGCAATGTAAATTGTGAATAAATAATATAATTATTATTGTCTGTTATCACAGTGTATATTTTGTACTAGCTACTCACATACTCTGAGTTGAATGTAAATAATGCAACCATCTAAACAAAGCGACAAATCACGTTTGCGAGTTTCATCTATTCTTTCATGAAATGTGAAATGTGAGTGTGAATGCTCAGCTGAAAAAGTGGAATGTTCTTCTACCTAATGGTCTAACAATGATGAAAGGAACCTACAATCACACAATTTGAAATAACCATTGATGATTGTAGGTGAATCACTTGAGTGAATCAGAGCAACATTTATGGGTTCATCAAAGGTAAAGAGTGATGCAGATGCATCGAAGTATGGATACAGTTTGAGGTCACGCAGACGTCAGCATCAAAATAATTGTAAGTTATGAGCACACTGGACGTCAGCTAGAGCTGATTCATTGATGACGTGACTTGGAAAATGAAAACACGCAGAATTATATTTGACAATAACTCACATCCTCCAACGTAGCCTTACGTTCATCACACTTTTTCTTATCACGTAAAAAATTATGACGGTGAATATCGAAACCATATAATGAGACTAAAAGATTGAGCTATAAATCGGTCAATCAGAATAAAGACGGTCATTTAGACTCGATGGAAATCTGATATATTGAACATTTAGTTACTGATATTTAGAAGCTGGCAATTAAAAAATTATCATCTGGTAAAGGAACACTGTCGTTGATGATAGGTGCTCCTATTATTTATGATATTATTGGGGAATCAAAATCACCGGAATTCAATTGCAAAATGTTATTATTTTGTAATTTTATTTTTGCTGTTCGAAATTTCTTGTTTTCATGCCAAAGACGGTTAGTTGAAATTCGGTTTACATATTTCACTTGGGAAATCCCTGAGTGACGTTGATTGATGAATGATTTTAGTAAGCTATTTTTGGCTCTCACCAAGGGCGTTATATCTTTGTATAAAAAAGCTCCAGTGTTGCGTGTGAGGGCGTGTGAAGGAATTCTCTCTACGTTTATCAAGACTTCTTCCTTTAATTAGCGGGGCCTAGCACAATCGAATTAGCATAGCCTATCGTGTCAGTGAATCACATATCTTCGTTCTGTTTACTGAGTGAAGTGAACTCATAATAGCTGGAGCAAATCGAATTCCAGCTTATCCGTCTGCGTTTAAAAATAATGATTTTTTCATCTAGTTTGGCCATAGTTAACTCAAGGTTGATCATCTGGCTTGCGTCATTTGTGTGTGACAAACGCGAACACCTCACATACATTAACACTTACAGAATAGACTATCAGAGTCTCATATAATTCCCATTCACAATGTTCGAGCTAGCGACTTCGTTGAGTCGAAATGTAGTCATCCAGCCTTCCAGTTTTGTAGAGTGATTGGTTTATCCAATCTCCACTAACTGATTAGCTTTATTATCTAGAGGGCTCAGAAAGTAAGTTACTACTGGCTACTACAAGCATTCACCTTGGTCGAGATAATCTCAAGGTCGACAAAAGTGAAGCGGCTTCAAAACACTTACATTAAATCAGCCACAACTTTGCTTTAATTTTGATTATCTATTCACGTGATTGCAGGATAGGTTCCAACTAGATAAAATACACATAACATTATTCATATACTTGATGAGATTGATATTGTGTTTTATAGAATTATATTCAAGGGAAATTTGAGAGAATATCAAGCAAAAATCAATCGCGTTACGGTTTAAGATGAAGTAGAAAATATTTAACGTAGATGGATTAGAACGTGTTTTTATGAAGTATGGTGAATTACTAACCCTCGATAATCGCTCCAACTAGAATCCTTAGTTGTACAAAAACAATGGAAAAAATAGTTGACATGAAATAGTGAAATAATATACAATAAGAAGTTTTCAACAAAAACTATCAATGTCACAAAAAATATAGAGTATTCTACCAGTTCGCAGAACTTGAGAAAATAATATGCGGTGAGTATCATCACCTGTAAATGGAAAAATGTAAAGAGTTACATTATCAATAACTGCATTTATCATTTAACGTTATTGCGATAAAAAATTGAATATTCAGCGAGGAATTCATTCTTTGTTTGACATTAGTTTCAGAGCTTCTGTGTTTGAGTATTTTATTTCACTGTTTTATATTTCCTTCGAATATATATTCTATCCAGAATCTTTACCATTACTGCTAATACTGCTACTATCTCTAATATAGTTTGATTTGGATTTAAAGTGTTAGAATCATCATGATAGTTTTACTTGGAAAAACGAAGGTTATCTACCGACGGAATTCACAACGTTTAAAAATTGCTCATGACCAGTGAGTGATCTGTGCGATAGTT
>CALYCR020000648.1:0-15209 GCA_944470395.2 Schistosoma turkestanicum
AATAATTATCAAACATAAATTTTCGAAAATAACTTCAATAATTGTTGCTGATCATCTGAATGTCTTGATATTAGACAATCGATATATTCAATCGATGTATTATTACAAACACAAATTGCAGGTTATCTGACTAACATATGCCAAACGCACACGCGAACAATAATAAACAGTAGTGAAAGAGGAAAAGAGAGAGCGTATTCACATGATCACAACGAAACAGAAAGTTAAAACATATTTTTCCCCAACAAACGTAATCATTATGTAGCCTTACTGTTATAAACGTTACAACGTGTAATCAAAACAGTTTCAAATTAGGCTGATAGTAACCAATGATTGACCACAAACAGAATGAATGAAATAAGGCGGTCATATTTTTAAAATTACTGATTTCCGGTCTGCGAAAAGTTTAGACGAATGAGATCTTCTTATGCGATGTATAAACAGAAGATCCAATTAGCAATGTGACTTTAATTGTGGCCTGTAGCATCCATCCTTAACAGAAAATATTTTGTGTGGTTTTTTTTTGTAAGAATCTCGATAAAATTAAAGTGATGAGAATTTCAGTGCAATAGAGAATAAAGTAAAGCAATGATCTGTGAAGAACATAATTATGTAATTGCGTTCGTCCGATTCACTTAAAATGATATAACGCGTCTTTACTAACTTCAAATTCCAACGGATATCAAACTGCATTCGATCAACAATTGGAACTGACATTTCATTAATACAGTGTGGGCTTGCATGTAAACAAGCTCGGGATGCCATAGCGCATTAGCGCGCAAACACAACTATCAGTTCAAACATATTATCGATCGAGATATTTGAAGTATTATCGGCTATGTAGAATGTCACGGTTTGAAAATATAATATCAGAAGTGTAATTCAATGATAATATTTAAGGGTGAGAAAAATAAAGTAATTGAGGAATTCCGAGTTAAAGAATTTTAGAGAGGGTGTAAGTACCTGCACCTACAAACATTTTTGAGCCATATCGTTCAATGACTCTAATCATTTATTACGTTCAAATTCGTGGACTCAAACTAATTGACCTACACCTAACAACGTAACCCTGCTTACTTGTCAAACACTGCAAAGATTCGCACCATGTTCGGTCTAATATATGCTTATTTCAACCTGCTTTTTCATTGCAAACTATTGCTCGTGGATTGAGTCATTGGATAGGCATGCGTGTTTGGTTGTCATCTTTGGATTAGTAGGCCACCAGTTGCGTCAGAATCAGGAAGTTTATATTAAATTTAATTTTGGAATACGCGTTTCGTAACTTCAATGAATTGATCGGCTTGACCAGCGGACCTCATTGTGTTCCGAGAATTCAAGCGTGCTACGGTCAGCTTCCAAATTTACTATTTCTACGCAAAAGGCAGTGAGTAGATAAGGCTTTGACTGCATGTGTATAAGACAATCGGTATTTGTGGGGAGGGCTAATTCTTAATTTAATAAGTTACCTTTTAATTTATTCACTAATGTTTGATGGCCTTTCAACTATGTCAACCGATTTGTACACTGATAACGGCTACATACTCGAATGTCAGATTCACCCTACAATACCTAACTGCATCACTCCTAAAACGGAGAACAGATCGAAAGAGACTACTAGTCTTAAGGATGTTTACCATGACTAAGATTGCTGAAACTTCTTCCGTAACTAAAAGCACACCTACATGTAATCCACAGGTCAATCGCACTTCTGTAATACACGTACATTGTGCTCAAGATAACAGGACAGAGATAGTGTTTCAAACTTCTCACATGAAACATGCTACTCTGATATTTCACTTTAGGCTCCTGAACAAGCTCACAAACTCCTATTGTAATTTAGTTCTTCTCCAAGGCCCATGTATACAATAACCCTCGAAGCAAAGTATCTGCGGTCAAACGTTAATAGTATGGATCCAAAACTAGAGAAAACGTCTTTCTCACCAATTTTGCCTTCATATGGAATAGACGTTTTTCAAGAATAAGCAAAGCAAGTGCGTTACATGAATTTGTTTAACTTGTGCATGATGCTCTCAGTTGCACTGAGTTTTCTGCAATCCTGAACTCACTCGCACCAGGCTTCCATCTTATTAGCTCCGCATACACTTTAAATGAAATAAACTTATTGCTGCGCTTTATTAGGTTATTTTTACCCTCCCAAGTAGCAATATATTTTTCCAGTTGAATGAAGATCTATTTGGTTTTTATTTGAAATAGACAGGTTACTCTAATCACTGTGTCGATCGACAATAATCAACTGTAAAATGGTTATTTAGAACGCACTCTACTTCCCAGGGCACAACCTAATCAACACTAACAACTGTGTGAGTTTCACATTGCCTATTATCAATTGTAATGTTCTCACGTACACGCTTTTGACTTTCCTTGATCTACTTTTACCCGTGATACTCTTTAAACCCCCTGCTAAGCTAGTTAAGTGAATCTCCCTCACTACATTCTAAATAACTTATATCTTGTTTGAAAATCCGTACTATTTCTCCACTACTGTCAACCGTATTGCAATGATCCCTAACCAATAGTTCATTAGTTGTAACAGCCACACAAGTTTGTGAAAGGAACTTGCAGAACTAGTGTTTCTAGGCAGGATGTGAGACATTAAGCATCAAGTAGGTTCTTTTAAACATTTGCTTTGAGCCTGACAACACAAAAGTAGGGTAAACGGAGTCACTGACCAGCTAACATTGATGGTGTGGGCGATGACTTCAAACCACCCATGTTTGTGGAGAAGAACATTTTGTTTTCTTTCGGATCTTAAGATTGGTTGAGTGACTAATCAGAAACAGCGCGGTTGCTATCACATGCTTGCTTCTTCTGATGCTCGTGTTTCCAAAAGGATGCTGGGGTCGCTATTTTGTCGAGACAACCGCTACATTCCTACACAGGGGCTTACTGTACGTTTTATAGGTCGACATTGCAGAATCATTATAACAAACAGACAGTAAGACAGCGAGAACTTTAAATCATGAATGCTTTCTTTTTTAGACAAACTTCACTCTTTCAACTGAAATTTCGACTTCAACGTACATAAATCCAGCTTCTGTTCCAATTTCTCTTCTTTCCACTTAAAAAATTACCAACTCTTCCTTTTTTTTTTGCTGTATTCCTTCATTTCTGAGTTGTATTCTTATATTTTCATAATCTACCTTAATTTTAGTGGTCGGTATAAGTTTTATCTAGATTTATCACTTTATTGACTACTTCAAAATGACAGGTTCAATAGTGCTTCGATTATATGTACACTCACACGATGCTGCCGTTTTCTTTCTTTCATTTTTCTCTCTTTTCAGAAACCTATTCACGACGGTAAATCTTTGGCGACTCTAGGGAGAATGCGTCCTATGTACATTACAGTCCGGATCACAGCTGGAATCAAGCGCATTCCGATTGACCTGTTTCGACAGATTCACCATTGATCATAGCAAATCGCCAAAAGAACCTATTGTGCACCTTCCTTATTTGTACTCTACTATTTAAATTGTGGCCGTTTTATACTATTTCTGTCAGTGACATGGTGTAAATAAGCTTTCAGCAACTGACACTCACACCTAATTTAACTGCTAGAACTTTTACAGTGAATGTGAAAGCATTTGTTACAATCCGATCAACCCTGTAAACTGGCATGACTAATGTTACGAAGTCATTTGGGAATAATAACTGTTGTTATTATAACGTCAATGTGTATGGTTCATTACTTATTGCACACACTCTATGTCTTCTCGATTCATCTTTCCCAAAATGAAAATAAAAAAAAACTTATCAAACGAACTTAACAATATAAATGGAAAATCATCACAGTCAGTTATTGAAGGCAAGCGCAACATAACAGATTGATGGAATTTTAAACATGACCACCACAGGTTACCGATTGTTTGTTCACATGCCTAGGACCAAACATATTTACTCTCATTCCGTAGCGGGGAAAAGTGGATGTTATAATAATAATAATAATAATAATTTATTCTCAAATAACAAACATGTTACAAGAGACATGCCAATTTACAGGCAAGATCAAAATGTTAAGATTAGCAACATATTTCTTTTAAAACGGTATATAGTTACTGAAACATTTCACAAGATTCATTGTTTTCTTAAAGATGGAATGTACAATGCGAATAATTGGCGCAAGTTACGAAAGGTATATTTACTCAGACTTTTTTAATATCATAACAAAAACTAAACACCTGCACTGATGTAGGTTAATGAAGACAATTCAGTAGTGAGATAACTAATGAGAAGTTAGTTGAAAGAATAGAGGAAATTCAGAAGAACCAAGTTGTTAGTAATAAAGTTGATTTACAAAATATAATAAAGAGGATCAGTGATATAATTTTTTGTTTTATTTATTCTTTTTATTTTTAAATCTGAGGCTCAAGAAGTTATGAATGAGCTCTTTTTTAGTATAGTTGTCCAGACCAGCTTGTAATAGGATTTCTCGGTAGGAAGTAAAAACCAGCGCAAGGTTACAGACATGGGTTGTAGACGAGGTTAACTAGGAAAAGTAACATCAATATCACTGATTTGTTACATCCTGCTATATCGTAAGGAGCCGTAAGAAAACAAAATGTTCTGCCACACAATGTTTATATAACCACTAAGTGTCATATTAAGATTAAACAAGCCGTTGAAAGCGTTCAGTGCTCTAACAGTAGTCTAACGTGTATCAGTTCGTTTGGCAAGGTAACCGTTAATCAGTAAGTTATAAGATTAAGAATATTATTACTAAAAGTAAAATAAACCAGTGAAATGACACTTTCCCAGGTACAACATGAAAAATAAAAGAATTTCATCCAGCTTAATGAAAATTTTACTTACAATTGTACAGAATAAAATATGAGAATGTCAATAATATCAAATATGATTTTATACTGACTGCCTGAATGATAAGAGGTTATGTGCATAAAATTATGTATTTCCATGACATAAGTTATTCAAGGAAACACTTAATATCCGGAAGAAGAACTGACGTCAATCGACAATACCTGAATAAAGAATAATATATATCAGTAAATTATAGCGAATCGGTTGATGAAAACGTGAGGGAGATATTTCACGATTTGAAAAGATATTCGTTACGTACACACATCAATCCACAACCTTAAATTGCAATGTTGTAACGTCAGAAAGAAGTCTGGAATAAAGATGAGACCGGACGCATTAAAAGACGACACTAGTTTCTGAAGTCACTTATAATCAGACTGAGTCACGGATCAGTTGTTAGCATCTTTTCATGATCGAGTCATTAGGCAGAAAAGCCACTCGATGAGCTTCTTAAAACTCATTGGTGAATGAAAATGCAAACTAACTTTACCAGCTCTTCTATATTCTTATTTCCTTTACGTGAATCATCATCACTATTCAGCATTATTTATTTCTGGTTTTCTTATATGACACGATCCATACCATGATAAAAACACGAATAATAGCGTCACGTTATTATCAATGTTCAAGGCACGTGACAGTTTATATATATATGTGTATACGAGTGATTGTTCATCTGCCATTTTGAATCTATTCACTCTATTTCATTGATAATAACGTTTATTGTTTCGAAATGCGTGAATTTTAAGTCCGTGTTTTTTTCATAATTTGATAATTAGCACTGAGTATGATGTTTATTTGCTGAATAATAACCTTCCAACTTACGTTAATAATTATTTCATGATTCGTTGAATATTTGAATATCATACCTGACGCAATTCATATTCTAATGATGTCGAAAGTGATTATTTGTTTTCTTTTTTTATTGATTACCTTTAGACCCATGTTTATCATCTAAGACAAAATATTCACCCATTGTCACAGGCGCACTGAATTCCAACCCTGATTTCCGTCCATTTTATTAAGATAGCACAAAATATAATCTGGAGGATGTACGGTTCTGCTTGAATGTATCATTTGCATTAATTAACTGCAGTATATAGAACAATTGTCCAGATGTATTCTATTTTCCTCCGTTTCCTAATCGCATCACACGAAATAAAACCACAACAAGAGGAAAAACGAGACCTACACGTGAACCACATAAACAACAATCTTAACAGTGATTCACGCATCAATTAATGAAATGTAAAACAAGAGAGTGTTTTGTAACTGATGTAAGCGTTATAATATTGACAGATGAGGTGATTCTTGTTTTGTGTTATCTTGTACACACAGAATGAGAGGGGTGATTTTATTGTAGGATTCCCTTTGCATAACGTTCAATTCACCAGAATAACGCACCCGAAATCAATGAATTTAAGGCTCTTTGAGTATTCGGAATATTTATTTGGAACAGTTAAATAATTATCGTATGTGCTTCTGCAACAAACAATTATTTATTTACTAGTTACTTACTTTCAAGTTGATTAGGCAACAACAACAACAACAAATTATCACAACGATCCGTGTCCCACACACCAAGCGAATAGAATGCCAAACAAAATGGCTGACCAAACAGTCAATGTTTCGACCAATAGAAAACAACTTCTGGATTGTTCGATCATACTAACCAATAAAATGCAAGTTACAAATTATGTAGTAAACACTCAAATACTCATGAGTAGTACAATCATTACAACTAAATCCAACACTGCCCCCTGAGGTTGAAGAATCCTGGGATGTTTCTAATTGTTCAGGGTTCTGTGATTCTTCAACTTCACCTTCTAACTTGCATAACTGCCGTACATCTCTTCTCACTGTCCCGTTAGCTGTTCTTAACGTTACCTTCCGAACTAAGCCGTCGGTACCTTACTGTATATCTGTGACGACCGCCTTCGGCCATTGCCTTCTCGATCGTGCAGACTCTGTCATCAACACTAAGTCCCCAACCTTCAAATTTGGCTTAGGATCGTGCCATCGTTGCGTTAACCGTAGCGTTGGGATATATAGCTTCAACCACCTTTTCCAAAAAAGATCGACCAAGTACAATGTTTGTCGCCATCTTCTATTGTATTTTGTTGTATAGTCCTTTTCATCGATGCTAGCTGGTTCGCTTGCTCTAGGCAATAGTAACATGCTAGGTGAAAGCGCTTGTGTGCCATCGACATCTTCTACCATCTTCACTATAGGCCGGTTGTTTAAAATCCTCTCTATCTCCACTAGAGTCGTATGTAATACCTCATCGGTGACCGGTTGTTCGTCGAGAACAACTACTAATATTCTTTTAATAGTTTTGATGATTCGCTCCCATATTCCTCCTCGATGATAAGCCTTTGGAGGGTTAAATATCCAGTCACAGTTGTGAGCGGCAAGGTTTTACGATATTTTTTCTTGGTTCCAAGCTCTCATTAAACACTTTATTGCCCTTTCTGCACCTTTAAAGTTGCTGCCGTTGTCACTATACAGGCGTTGTGGGTAGCCCCTACGTGCCGCAAATCGGCTAAAGACACAAAGAAAAGAATCGGTATCTAGGGTATTGGATATTTATAAATGAACCGCTCTTGAGCTGAAGCAAGTGAACAAGCAGCCGTATCTCTTTTCCACGGTCCGTCCACGTTTCACAAATAGTGGTCCAAAATAATCGACACCTGTCACAGTAAATGGATTACAGTGGTACATGAAACGATCTTCTGGTAGGGGTGTCGTAAGTGGTTCTCTCAACCTTGGCAACAGGCTACGGCACCCCTACCAGAAGATCGTTTCATGTACCACTGTAATCCATTTACTGTGACAGGTGTCGATTATTTTGGACCACTATTTGTGAAACGTGGACGGACCGTGGAAAAGAGATACGGCTGCTTGTTCACTTGCTTCAGGCTCAAGAGCGGTTCATCTATACAATATCTCAATACCCTAGATACCACCTTCTTTTCATTTGGTGTCTTTAAACGGTTTGCGGCACGTGGGGGCTACCCACAACGCCTGTATAGTGACAACGGCAGCAACTTTAAAGGTGCAGAAAGGGCAATAAAGTGTTTAATGAGAGCTTGGAACCAAGAAAAAATATCGAAAAACCTTGCCGCTCACAATTGTGATTGGATATTTAACCATCCAAAGGCTTATCATCGAGGAGGAATATGGGAGCGGATCATCAAAACTATTAAAAGAATATTAGTAGTTGTTCTCGACGAACAACCGGTCACCGATGAGGTATTACATACGACTCTAGTGGAGATAGAGAGGATTTTAAACAACCGGCCTATAGTGAAGATGGTAGAAGATGTCGATGGCATACAAGCGCTTTCACCTAGCATATTACTATTGCCTAGAGCAAGCGAACCAGCTAGCATCGATGAAAAGGACTATACAACAAAAAACAATACAAGATGGCGACAAACATTGTACTTGGTTGATCATTTTTGGAAAAGGTGGTTGAAGCTATATATCCCAACGCTACAGTTAACGCAACGATGGCACGATCCTAAGCCTAATTTGAAGGTTGGGGACCTTAGTGTTGATGATAGAGTCTGCACCATCGAGAAGGGCAATGGCCGAAGGCGGTCGTCACAGATATACAAGTAGGTACCGACGGCTTAGTTCGGAAAGTAACGTTAAGCACAGCTAACGGGACAGTGGAGAAGAGATGTACGGCAGTTATGCAAGTTAGAAGGTGAAGTTGAAGAATCACAGAACCCTGAACAATTAGAAACATCCCAGGATTCTTCAACCTCAGGGGGCAGTGTTGGATTTAGTTGTAATGATTGTACTACTCATGAGTATTTGAGTGTTTACTACATAATTTGTAACTTGCATTTTATTGGTTAGTATGATCGAACAATCCAGAAGTTGTTTTCTATTGGTCGAAACATTGACTGTTTGGTCAGCCATTTTGTTTGGCATTCTATTCGCTTGGTGTGTGGGACACGGATCGTTGTGATAATTTGTTGTTGTTGTTGTTGCCTAATCAACTTGAAAGTAAGTAACTAGTAAATAAATAATTGTTTGTTGCAGAAGCACATACGATAATTATTTAACTGTTCCAAATAAATATTCCGAATACTCAAAGAGCCTTAAATTCATTGATTTCGGGTGCGTTATTCTGGTGAATTGAACGTTATGCAAAGGGAATCCTACAATAAAATCACCCCTCTCATTCTGTGTGTACAAGATAACACAAAACAAGAATCACCTCATCTGTCAATATTATAACGCTTACATCAGTTACAAAACACTCTCTTGTTTTACATTTCATTAATTGATGCGTGAATCACTGTTAAGATTGTTGTTTATGTGGTTCACGTGTAGGTCTCGTTTTTCCTCTTGTTGTGGTTTTATTTCGTGTGATGCGATTAGGAAACGGAGGAAAATAGAATACATCTGGACAATTGTTCTATATACTGCAGTTAATTAATGCAAATGATACATTCAAGCAGAACCGTACATCCTCCAGATTATATTTTGTGCTATCTTAATAAAATGGACGGAAATCAGGGTTGGAATTCAGTGCGCCTGTGACAATGGGTGAATATTTTGTCTTAGATGATAAACATGGGTCTAAAGGTAATCAATAAAAAAAGAAAACAAATAATCACTTTCGACATCATTAGAATATGAATTGCGTCAGGTATGATATTCAAATATTCAACGAATCATGAAATAATTATTAACGTAAGTTGGAAGGTTATTATTCAGCAAATAAACATCATACTCAGTGCTAATTATCAAATTATGAAAAAAACACGGACTTAAAATTCACGCATTTCGAAACAATAAACGTTATTATCAATGAAATAGAGTGAATAGATTCAAAATGGCAGATGAACAATCACTCGTATACACATATATATATAAACTGTCACGTGCCTTGAACATTGATAATAACGTGACGCTATTATTCGTGTTTTTATCATGGTATGGATCGTGTCATATAAGAAAACCAGAAATAAATAATGCTGAATAGTGATGATGATTCACGTAAAGGAAATAAGAATATAGAAGAGCTGGTAAAGTTAGTTTGCATTTTCATTCACCAATGAGTTTTAAGAAGCTCATCGAGTGGCTTTTCTGCCTAATGACTCGATCATGAAAAGATGCTAACAACTGATCCGTGACTCAGTCTGATTATAAGTGACTTCAGAAACTAGTGTCGTCTTTTAATGCGTCCGGTCTCATCTTTATTCCAGACTTCTTTCTGACGTTACAACATTGCAATTTAAGGTTGTGGATTGATGTGTGTACGTAACGAATATCTTTTCAAATCGTGAAATATCTCCCTCACGTTTTCATCAACCGATTCGCTATAATTTACTGATATATATTATTCTTTATTCAGGTATTGTCGATTGACGTCAGTTCTTCTACTGCATATTGAGTGTTTCCTTGAATAACTTATGTCATGGAAATACATAATTTTATGCACATAACCTCTTATCATTCAGGCAGTCAGTATAAAATCATATTTGATATTATTGACATTCTCATATTTTATTCTGTACAATTGTAAGTAAAATTTTCATTGAGCTGCATGAAATTTCTTTATTTTTCATGTTGTACCTGGAAAAGTGTCATTTCACTGGTTTATTTTACTTTTAGTAATAATATTCTTAATCTTATAACTTACTGATTAACGGTTACCTTGCCAAACGAACTGATACACGTTAGACTACTGTTAGAGCACTGAACGCTTTCAACGGCTTGTTTAATCTTAATATGACACTTAGTGGTTATATAAACATTGTGTGGCAGAACATTTTGTTTTCTTACGGCTCCTTACGATATAGCAGGATGTAACAAATCAGTGATATTGATGTTACTTTTCCTAGTTAACCTCGTCTACAACCCATGTCTGTAACCTTGCGCTGGTTTTTACTTCCTACCGAGAAATCCTATTACAAGCTGGTCTGGACAACTATACTAAAAAAGAGCTCATTCATAACTTCTTGAGCCTCAGATTTAAAAATAAAAAGAATAAATAAAACAAAAAATTATATCACTGATCCTCTTTATTATATTTTGTAAATCAACTTTATTACTAACAACTTGGTTCTTCTGAATTTCCTCTATTCTTTCAACTAACTTCTCATTAGTTATCTCACTACTGAATTGTCTTCATTAACCTACATCAGTGCAGGTGTTTAGTTTTTGTTATGATATTAAAAAAGTCTGAGTAAATATACCTTTCGTAACTTGCGCCAATTATTCGCATTGTACATTCCATCTTTAAGAAAACAATGAATCTTGTGAAATGTTTCAGTAACTATATACCGTTTTAAAAGAAATATGTTGCTAATCTTAACATTTTGATCTTGCCTGTAAATTGGCATGTCTCTTGTAACATGTTTGTTATTTGAGAATAAATTATTATTATTATTATTATTATTATAACATCCACTTTTCCCCGCTACGGAATGAGAGTAAATATGTTTGGTCCTAGGCATGTGAACAAACAATCGGTAACCTGTGGTGGTCATGTTTAAAATTCCATCAATCTGTTATGTTGCGCTTGCCTTCAATAACTGACTGTGATGATTTTCCATTTATATTGTTAAGTTCGTTTGATAAGTTTTTTTTTATTTTCATTTTGGGAAAGATGAATCGAGAAGACATAGAGTGTGTGCAATAAGTAATGAACCATACACATTGACGTTATAATAACAACAGTTATTATTCCCAAATGACTTCGTAACATTAGTCATGCCAGTTTACAGGGTTGATCGGATTGTAACAAATGCTTTCACATTCACTGTAAAAGTTCTAGCAGTTAAATTAGGTGTGAGTGTCAGTTGCTGAAAGCTTATTTACACCATGTCACTGACAGAAATAGTATAAAACGGCCACAATTTAAATAGTAGAGTACAAATAAGGAAGGTGCACAATAGGTTCTTTTGGCGATTTGCTATGATCAATGGTGAATCTGTCGAAACAGGTCAATCGGAATGCGCTTGATTCCAGCTGTGATCCGGACTGTAATGTACATAGGACGCATTCTCCCTAGAGTCGCCAAAGATTTACCGTCGTGAATAGGTTTCTGAAAAGAGAGAAAAATGAAAGAAAGAAAACGGCAGCATCGTGTGAGTGTACATATAATCGAAGCACTATTGAACCTGTCATTTTGAAGTAGTCAATAAAGTGATAAATCTAGATAAAACTTATACCGACCACTAAAATTAAGGTAGATTATGAAAATATAAGAATACAACTCAGAAATGAAGGAATACAGCAAAAAAAAAAGGAAGAGTTGGTAATTTTTTAAGTGGAAAGAAGAGAAATTGGAACAGAAGCTGGATTTATGTACGTTGAAGTCGAAATTTCAGTTGAAAGAGTGAAGTTTGTCTAAAAAAGAAAGCATTCATGATTTAAAGTTCTCGCTGTCTTACTGTCTGTTTGTTATAATGATTCTGCAATGTCGACCTATAAAACGTACAGTAAGCCCCTGTGTAGGAATGTAGCGGTTGTCTCGACAAAATAGCGACCCCAGCATCCTTTTGGAAACACGAGCATCAGAAGAAGCAAGCATGTGATAGCAACCGCGCTGTTTCTGATTAGTCACTCAACCAATCTTAAGATCCGAAAGAAAACAAAATGTTCTTCTCCACAAACATGGGTGGTTTGAAGTCATCGCCCACACCATCAATGTTAGCTGGTCAGTGACTCCGATTACCCTACTTTTGTGTTGTTGGGCTCATGGTAAATGTTTAAAAGAACCTACTTGATGTTTTACGTCTCATATCCTGCTGAGAAACACTATTTCTGCAAGTTCCTTTCACAAACTTGTCTGGCTGTTACAACTTATGAACTATTGGTTAGGGATGATTGCAATACGGTTTACAGTTGTGGAGAAATAGTACGGATTTTCAAACATGACATAAGCATTTAGAATGTAGTGGGGGGGCATTTACTCAACTAGCTTAGCAGAAGGTTTAAAGAGTGTCACGGGTAAAAGTAGATCAAGGAAAGTCAAAAGCGTGTACGTGAGAACATTACAATTGATAATAGGCAATGTGGAACTCACACAGTTGTTAGTGTTGATTAGGTTGTGCCCTGGGAAGTAGAGTGCGTTCTAAATAACCATTTTACAGTTGATTATTGTCGATCGACACAGTGATTAGAGTAACCTGTCTATTTCAAATAAAAACCAAATAGATCTTCATTCAACTGGAAAAATATATTGCTACTTGGGAGGGTAAAAATAACCTAATAAAGCGCAGCAATAAGTTTATTTCATTTAAAGTGTATGCGGAGCTAATAAGATGGAAGCCTGGTGCGAGTGAGTTCAGGATTGCAGAAAACTCAGTGCAACTGAGAGCATCATGCACAAGTTAAACAAATTCATGTAACGCACTTGCTTTGCTTATTCTTGAAAAACGTCTATTCCATATGAAGGCAAAATTGGTGAGAAAGACGTTTTCTCTAGTTTTGGATCCATACTATTAACGTTTGACCGCAGATACTTTGCTTCGAGGGTTATTGTATACATGGGCCTTGGAGAAGAACTAAATTACAATAGGAGTTTGTGAGCTTGTTCAGGAGCCTAAAGTGAAATATCAGAGTAGCATGTTTCATGTGAGAAGTTTGAAACACTATCTCTGTCCTGTTATCTTGAGCACAATGTACGTGTATTACAGAAGTGCGATTGACCTGTGGATTACATGTAGGTGTGCTTTTAGTTACGGAAGAAGTTTCAGCAATCTTAGTCATGGTAAACATCCTTAAGACTAGTAGTCTCTTTCGATCTGTTCTCCGTTTTAGGAGTGATGCAGTTAGGTATTGTAGGGTGAATCTGACATTCGAGTATGTAGCCGTTATCAGTGTACAAATCGGTTGACATAGTTGAAAGGCCATCAAACATTAGTGAATAAATTAAAAGGTAACTTATTAAATTAAGAATTAGCCCTCCCCACAAATACCGATTGTCTTATACACATGCAGTCAAAGCCTTATCTACTCACTGCCTTTTGCGTAGAAATAGTAAATTTGGAAGCTGACCGTAGCACGCTTGAATTCTCGGAACACAATGAGGTCCGCTGGTCAAGCCGATCAATTCATTGAAGTTACGAAACGCGTATTCCAAAATTAAATTTAATATAAACTTCCTGATTCTGACGCAACTGGTGGCCTACTAATCCAAAGATGACAACCAAACACGCATGCCTATCCAATGACTCAATCCACGAGCAATAGTTTGCAATGAAAAAGCAGGTTGAAATAAGCATATATTAGACCGAACATGGTGCGAATCTTTGCAGTGTTTGACAAGTAAGCAGGGTTACGTTGTTAGGTGTAGGTCAATTAGTTTGAGTCCACGAATTTGAACGTAATAAATGATTAGAGTCATTGAACGATATGGCTCAAAAATGTTTGTAGGTGCAGGTACTTACACCCTCTCTAAAATTCTTTAACTCGGAATTCCTCAATTACTTTATTTTTCTCACCCTTAAATATTATCATTGAATTACACTTCTGATATTATATTTTCAAACCGTGACATTCTACATAGCCGATAATACTTCAAATATCTCGATCGATAATATGTTTGAACTGATAGTTGTGTTTGCGCGCTAATGCGCTATGGCATCCCGAGCTTGTTTACATGCAAGCCCACACTGTATTAATGAAATGTCAGTTCCAATTGTTGATCGAATGCAGTTTGATATCCGTTGGAATTTGAAGTTAGTAAAGACGCGTTATATCATTTTAAGTGAATCGGACGAACGCAATTACATAATTATGTTCTTCACAGATCATTGCTTTACTTTATTCTCTATTGCACTGAAATTCTCATCACTTTAATTTTATCGAGATTCTTACAAAAAAAAACCACACAAAATATTTTCTGTTAAGGATGGATGCTACAGGCCACAATTAAAGTCACATTGCTAATTGGATCTTCTGTTTATACATCGCATAAGAAGATCTCATTCGTCTAAACTTTTCGCAGACCGGAAATCAGTAATTTTAAAAATATGACCGCCTTATTTCATTCATTCTGTTTGTGGTCAATCATTGGTTACTATCAGCCTAATTTGAAACTGTTTTGATTACACGTTGTAACGTTTATAACAGTAAGGCTACATAATGATTACGTTTGTTGGGGAAAAATATGTTTTAACTTTCTGTTTCGTTGTGATCATGTGAATACGCTCTCTCTTTTCCTCTTTCACTACTGTTTATTATTGTTCGCGTGTGCGTTTGGCATATGTTAGTCAGATAACCTGCAATTCGTCTTTGTAATAATCCATCGATTGAATATATCGATTGTCTAATATCAAGACATTCAGATGATCAGCAACAATTATTGAAGTTATTTTCGAAAATTTATGTTTGATAATTAT
>CALYCR020000649.1:0-12964 GCA_944470395.2 Schistosoma turkestanicum
ACAAACTTTGTATGTACTAGGAATTTCCCATGTAAAATAATTCCTCATCGTATCCACCCGTGTAAACTGTTACAAGTTAAACAAATACACTAAAATTGTAAACAAATGTTTTAACTATTAGTTAGAATATAATATCATAGTAAATAAATGAATTAACTCAGTGTCATCAGTTTATGTGACGCGGATAGATAGATATGACACTGATTGATGGCCTTCCAATTTATTGGAATTCAGTTTGTCTACTGAATATATTAGTAAGTAGTATAGTTTAATACAAGAAAAAATAAGCCGTGAACGAAAAGAATCCCATTACGAATAAAACTAATGATGTTGTTGTCAATTAATTTTACTGATACATTTTACTCGTTTTATTTTTTTTTTCTTTTAGAGTATTTGAAAATGTTTATATACATACACAAAATAATTCTGGTTATATTATAATTATTGGATTAATTGTACTAGCTGTTGTGATATGGTATTTTTGTATTAGGTAAGAGGTATTTTTAGTTATTTTTTTTTACGAATGTTAACGATTATTTGATCGAAAATATTTGTTTATTCTTGAAAAGCGAGTTAATAAAACTAAGGTGGAACATAATTTGGTCGATCCTACTTTTCTGTGGCTTGTTAAAATGATCTGTCAGTCTATGAAATTGTTAATTGTTCTGAACTGAGTTATGTTCATAGACACAGCAGACTGACGATGGGTTGAGGTCAATGAGATTATCTTGTCTACTATTTAATAATGTTTGGTGATATAACGTATTACCGATCCGGATGAGATCAATCGTGAATGGTATTCTTTAATCCTAGATTTTCTTCTACAAATAGTACCATTATTATTTGTACTAGTCTTGTATTTCATTTTGGTGTGCTGTGATATAGTGCCTATATATGTATCAGGTTCTACCCTGGACTTATTTATTCTTCAGAATGCCTAACCACCGACTGTCTCGACGAGCTAGTAGTAATAGGTTGGAAGAAAGTTAGGGGCGGCCAAACCAAAACATGACAGAAATCCATAAAGTCACTGACAAGTGAGCTGAGTCATGTTGGTAGTTGTCGACTACCTGGTTGGGGTCCGCGAGACAAAAGTCACCAATGGTAAGAGACCTTGAACGACATGTCTGAAAATCGTTTGCAACGGTGCAAGTGCATTCATTCGTTGTGCTCTATCAAATCCTAATCTTCTGGATTCGTCAGCACCTCTACTTTCGTCTTTCTAACCTTATCTCACTGAATTATACTTGTTGAATAATATCTTCAAACTATAGTCTTCTTCATTACCATTAATACCTCTACTATCTTTATAACTATGTGATTTGATTTGACATTTGCGTCTATGTGTGCTAATGTGGTATGGCAACATGAACTTACGTACTTACGTACGAAGTTCGACGTTGCAACTGACTGACTGACTGATATATATATATATATATATATATATATATATATATATGTGCTATGGTACGGCTGAAAATGAAAGGAGTTTTCTGTCTTTTTCTAAATGCCCTCATATAGCCACTGCCAGGGAAGTTCCACTCGCTAACCTTCTCTTGGTGCGGGGGGGGCATTGATTACAAACTAGAGAGGATGTAAAAACAACGTCCTGCGCTAGACGCCGGTTAAATGTATACGAAATATCTACTTAGCTGAGTTAGAAAACTCTGATTCCAAACCAATGATGCACATGTGCCCCAGCGTCCTGATGTAACAAACTGTGTACGAAATTATTATGGAACCACATCTCCTTACGTTCCTCTATTGCTTTATCGATTATACTTCTGTGTGTCGAATGTTCGGGGAGTGACTGACTTACTAAGAAAACTACTCACTTCAGTTTGAGCACTTAGATAGTAGTGTAGTGAAGGAGAACACAGGTGAGGGCAACCGAATTGTATTTAACGAAAATTACAGAGTTACTCAGTAAAATGGGAAAACCATATCGTAACCGTTAATTTGCACATCTTCAATCCATCATCAATTCATTGTCTGACATTTCACTACTGTTCATGCGTTCCATACAAATTCCATTGTGTTCCCAATCTTCCTTTCTTGATCTTCCCCCATCTTCTGCTGCCAGACATTACGTTTACACTCGCGTCATATAGTACTTATAAGTAGCGCGCACCACAGTAGTATCCTAGCCCATACACCAATTTATATATCACATAAATATTAAAGTGTTCATTTGTACTAAATAATTGTTTGTTTAAATATAATTAAGTTGAAATACATTCACTGGTGTTTGTGTATACACATCGAATGTGTTTTTAAAACACCTGTATGTCAGTAATGCATATAAATTTTTATGTACAACTTAAATGATTACTACTACGTTTACTGCTAATTCAATCTGTATGTGTACCAATGTTGTGGTAATAACACTTTGAACACTGATGTACATATAAGTACGTACGTATGTACGTACGTATCAAGTTCTACGTTGTAGCTGACTGACTGACTGACTTATAGGTTGGAAGAAAGTTAGTGGCGGCCAGACCAAAACATATCACAGGTCCATGAAGTCACTGACAAGCGGACTGAGCTATGTCCGTAATTGTCGACTACCTGGTTGGGGTCCGCGAGATGATAATAATCGATGGTTAGATACACTGAATGACATGGCTCAAAATCGTTCACAATGGCGCCGGTGCATTTATTCTTTGTGTTCTCTCAAATTCTCATCTTCTGGATTCTTCAAACCCTCTAGTTTTGTCTTTCTAAACTGATCTCACTGAATCATACTTCTTGAATAATATCTTCTAATCCTAACCTCTCCGATTACTTCTAATATCTTTAGTACCTCTTCTACTATTGGATTTGAATTGACAATTACATCTCTGTGTGCTGATGTGGTATGGCAACATGAACTGATGTACTTACGTATGAAGTTCTACGTTGCATCTGACTGACTGGTTGACATACATATTCGTATGAACATCAATGAAAGTTAGGGTATAATGTTCAATACATTGTCAATAAAGATTTATTACTATTATTGATTTTACTCCCCTTATTCTATTTTCACTATTACATAATGATTATCATAGACCTGCATTCCCGTATGAATCTATTCCATCCAGTGGATTCGATTCTTCACAACGACCACCGCCTCCTTCATATGAAGAGACAATATTAAATGGTAGGTTTTATATAATGAATTCAATTTAATATTCCTATTTTCCTTATATATATATGTTACGCCTGCACGTAAGCACGTCAACTTGATATACTTGGACTATTACGAGTTTACCTAGTCGAAAAATGAGAGCGAGGATCCGGCGACACGACATACTACTCAAATCCAATTATCCCATCTCCCATATTGAGTAAAAATAAGAAGACTCGATATGAAGTAGAACATGTATTCTATAAGCATCCAGAAAGTACGATGTCCGAGTGCAGAAGAGAAATAGGATCCCGGACTAGGGATCCGGGTCCGGATCCTGGTCATAAAACGTTACACATAATGCGTATTTATACAATTTGGTCGAATAAGAAACAGCATCGAAGTCTGTGACATTGGCAGTTACGACGACCAATAGGAAGTAACATTTGAAGTAACAGTGATAGTCAGGCCAACCAATAAAAAACAACATTGGAGCATGTGACATTGATATCTAGGACGATCATAAAATTGACCAGTAGGAATTAACCAATAGGAATTAAACAATAATAATTCTTTTAGGATATTAGATGAATATCCTAACAATATGTATATATTAGACCAAGTAATATGAATAAATTATAAATGTTTTGGGACATGTATTACGAATGCCCAAGCACCGACTGCCTGGTATAGGCGGGGGGATGGGTAGGTTGGAAGAAAGCCAGCGGTGGCCAAACCATAAAATATGGAACAAATTCATAAAGTCACCGACAGGTGGACTGAGCCATGTTTGCAGATGTAAAATATCTCTCTGGTTGGTGCCCCCGGGATAACTGCCAACATCTTGAAATGATGTTTCTTGAGGAACTCGAAGAATAAGTTGACTGCAGAGCCCATGGGACAGCTGTTTGAAGCCGGTCACATACGGCCTTTTTATTGGTAGATTTTACTGTATTAGTTTCGCTCTTCAAATGGCTTTACCACCACAGACGTGGGGTAAGGTGTGGTATGACATTTTCAGGTTCGCCCTTCACTTCTGTGTGCACTGTCCTACTAAACAGGACAGTAAGCATTCGGAAAGATAGGGACACTCGCCATTGCCTGTTCGTCGTATCTGTCTATGCCCCCACTGACTGCAGTTCAGACTAGGTTAAAGATGAGTTTTACAGAAAGCTTTCGAATCTCCTCCAAAAAGCTAGGCGCTCTGATATAATAATGATGGCTGGTGACTTTAATGCTCAAGTAGGTAGACTGAGTGATCAGGAAAGACACCTAGGTGGATGTTATAGTGTCGCGGCTCAGAAAACAGACAATGTTGACCGTCTGTTGCAACTGTGCTCAGAAAACCGCCTATTCTTAGCAAACGCTAACTTTAGGCATAAGGAAAAACATCTGTTGACCTGGTGACCCCCAAAGTCGTCTCAATGTTGGACCCAACGAGAAGGTAGTATCTTTTTGAAGTACTGTTGCTCATATATATATATATATATATATATATATATATATATATATATATATATATATATGTTGAGATCGTGAAGTAACCAAACCAATACATAAAGATATTGATTGTTGAACTAACTGACATATGTAGTTAAGTTTAAACTACTTGGCCTGTGATTGGTGTCATTAACATAGCTAATAGTTGAAGAATAAATGAAATAGTTTAGAATCATTCAGAATGGCACAGGCACATAAAGCTTCTATCTTTCTTTTGAATCTTAAGTTTCTAAATTACTTTTGAACTCTTATTTCATCTTCGATCACTAATTTTTTTCTCTGTTACTACTAATACTGCTCTCTACGTCAACTATTGTGAAATTTGTCTTGACAATTTCTTTTTATCAAGTTAATGGGACTATGTCAAGTTGAACCGGTTCACACACATGTACCACATTCTATGTTGCTTATGACTGGTTAGTTGACTAAATATGCTTAATCATTGAAGATAGTCTTAGTCTCCTAAATCCCTTATCAGTTAGCACGAATCTGTAAAGAGTATTAAACGTCTCAAAGAGACAACTGCTCTGTATATATAACTAACCTGTGTTACCTAACCTCAGTCTAAGACGCTACTGCTGAGCTACGTGAGTCTTCAACATTCTACGTAGTTTTACGTCATCTGTTCTGTGTTTCAATGTTTGGTAATTGAAGGAAATTTTCATCCTCTGCAGCAGTAGGTCTCAACATACATAAAGGAAAAAGCGAAATTCTCCGATGCAACACAACATGCACCAACCAAATCACTCTTGATGGACACGCCTTCGAGGACATTAACACCTTTACATATCTGGGCAGCATCATCGACGAGAAAGGTGGATCCGACGCAGATGTGAGAGCGCGGCTCGGCAGAGCAACGGTTGCATTTCTACAATTGAAAAATATCTGGAACTCCAAACAACTTTCAATCAAAACCAAAATCAGCATTTTCAATACAAATGTCAAGACAGTTCTACTGTATGGAGTGGAAACTTGGAGAACTACGAAAGCCATCATCCAGAAGATACAAGTGTTTATTAACAGTTGTCTACGCAAAATACTTCGGATTCGTTGGCCAGACACAAACATTGGACAGAACTGGAGAGGGAAGCCAAGGACAGAGTTGGTTGGAGGGAACTGGTGGGCGGCCTATGCTTCATTGGGGGTAACAGGCCTCTGATACATGGACTATGATACTGATTCATTTTTTCAAGTCTACAACATGAACATACCATCAGGTTTGCCTCATAAACAAATTTTTGAAATTTACTAGGTTACAAATGCATATCCCAAACCACTTTCTGTTTATCCAGTCAGGTATTGTTATTAGCTTTTGTGGTGAATTATTCCAAATCTGATTGGCATCTGTGTCGCAATCGTAACCGGTGGTTAGAGACTTTGGCTGAATGGCGCAAGTGCATCCATTCTTTGAGCTCTCTCAAATCCTAATCTTCTGCATTCGTCATCACCTGTACTTGTCTTTCTAACCTTATCTAACTGAATTATGCTTCTTAAATAATATCTTCGAACCCTAGTCTTCTTTGTTAACATTAATACCTCTACTATTTCTACCACTATGGGATTCGAATTGACAGTTGTCTCTATGCTGATGTGGTATGGCTACCTGAACTTATGTACATACGTACGAAGTTCTACGTTGCAACTGACTGACTGACTGTCTTTCACTTAATTAATATTGAGCTTTTAAATTCCTTATAACCTTTTATTTACTTTGTAAATTCATTTCACTGATTTGCAATTTCTCTAATCATATCTGGTTATCCTTAATGTTTTCAATTGCCACTACTACTACTGTGAGATTTGGACTGACACATTCATCTGTTTGTGCTAATGCGATATGGTAATTTAAACTGTGATGTTTGTACATGTTAGGATATTCATCCAATATCCTAAGAGAATTATTATTGGTCAATTCCTATTGGTTAATTCTTACTGGTCAATTTTATGGTTGTCCTGATTATCAATGTCACTTCAAATGTTGCTTCTTATTGGTCGTCTTAACTGCCAATGTCACAGATTTCGATGCTGTTTCCTATTTGACCAAATTGTATAAATACGCATTATGTGTAACGTTTTATTACCACGACCATGTCCCGTTCCCGGATCCCTAGTCCGAGATCCTGGTTCTCTTCTGGACTAGCACCTCGTACTGTCTGGATGCTTGTAGAATACAGGTTCTACTTCATATTCAAGTCTTCTTATTTTTATTAGATGGGGGTTGGGATAATCGGATTTGAGTAGCATGTCGTGTACCCGGATCCTCGATCCTCTCTCTCGTTTTCTGACTAGGTAAACTCGTAATAGTTCAAGCATATCAAGTTGACGTGCTTACATGCAGGCGTAACAGTTCTACGTTGCTCCAACTGACTAACCGACGTAATCGTATTCCTGATAAATAGTTCCCATTAACATTTCTTCCGTTCAAAGTTGATTTATTATTATTATTATAATTATTATTATTCGATCACAAGTTCAGAATTTCATTGAATTTCGACCTAATTATTATACCTAATCAACAGTAAATTCCACCAATTCCCTAGATCAATCAATAAAAATAGATTGATTGGTAAACGAACACCAGTAAGAAATTAATATTGTCCTACTAATGTGTTGATAAATCGTTTTGTTTACTTTAATTTTGAAATGACTGATCAGAAAAAAAAATGTTTTTGATGATTTCAAATGTGTAAACCAGTTAAAAAGAAACACAAACCTCCAAAACTCTGCCCCAAAATATCGTAACAGTGACTGGTTTCGAGAGGAAATTCTCGGAGTTCTGGTTGAGAAGACGTGACCAATGGAGTTCATCCCTGTCGGGTGTAGGCAGTAACTACCACAGACAAATGTGTGAGGTCGCGCAAAAAATCCCTACATCAATCAGAGTTAGACATTAATACCGTTGGATATCAGCCGGCCCAGTGGTCCGATGGTAAGGCGTTCGCCTACACTGCCGAAGGTCCCGGGTTCGAATCCTGCGAGGAGCAGGAGTCGTGGATGCGCACTGCCACTGATGAGTCCTATACCAGGACGAAACGCCCGTCCGGTGATACTTCCAGGTTTCTAATGGTTTTGGTCTAACAATGATTGATTGATGATTCCAAATGTGTAAAAGAAATTATTGTTGGTAATTTTATGAAAAAAAACAGTTTGTGACATTCGTCACTCAAACTTGTTCAACAGTACACCACAACATTCGCGCACTTGATTTGAAACGTGAACATATATATTTCTAATGATCAAAAATGAATGTTCAAGAATTATTTAGTTGACATTTTGATCATCTTTGTCTTGGAAGCAGCTATCGCTCGTCTATCCTGGAACAATTGAGTAAACTATACTAGTGTCAAGAAACGGTTATTAGGTAAGGTTGGCAGATCAAGTAGTTTCATCTTCATCAGTTGATGATGTGGTTGGGACTTGTGTTGCGTATGCCTGACCACTGATTGCTTCGACGAGCGGTATTGTCTGATGTATATGAGTATGCTGGAAGAAAGCTAGGGATGGCCAAACCAAAATATGGCACAAATCCATGAAGTTACGGACAACTGGACTGAGCCTTGTTAGTAGGAGTAGACTACCAGGAGGTTGGGATCTGCGAGGCAATGGTATCCAGTGGTTACTGACTTTGACTGATATGGCTGAAAATCGTTTGCAGTGGCACAGATGCATATATTCTTTGTCTTCTCTCAAATTCTAATCCTTTGGATTCCTCTCAACCTTTTTTCCTCTTTTCAAGTTTATTTCACTCGATTATACTTCTAGAATAGTTTCTTCGAACCCTAATCTTCTCCATTGCAGCCAATACTTCTACTATCTCTACTGACAGATTCGATATCTGTGTGCTGGTATGGTATGGCAATTTGAACCAAGTTTTACGTTGTAGCTGGACTGATTGACTGATTTCAGTCAACTTATCATGTACTGCAATTGTTTTTCACTGTTATCAGTGTGTTATCGTTGCGCTTGTGATTCAGCTGTTTCCAAAAGTTATCACTTCTACTCGAGAACTGCGGAGAATTTATTCTAAAACTAGTCATCAATACGAGTTGATGATTTGTTATGTTAAAGTAAGTTGAAAGGGAAGCTTGGGGGGGGGTGGCCAAACCAAAAAATGGCACAAATCGTTTAAAGTCATTAAAGTGTGAGTTGATGATTATGTGGTTTCGTCCCGACTGTAGCTGCTACCTTGACGTGGTGGTCGGGCTTGACTATCGTGATGACCCAGCCGAGCTATACTGGCTGGAACATATGTTCCTGAAGGTTCTACCATGCCAGGCAGGTCGATTGGAGAACGATGAGACTAAAAGCAGCTACTCAAGGTCTGAGGGCGAAGTCGTACTGCTGACTGCAGTGAGGTGTGACAGCAGTAAGGTGTTTCCCTCGGACAACCAGCATATGCAGCGATGCTACTTTCTCACAAAGAAGGAAGGGTTAGAAAACGTCGACCCTTAAAATGTCACACCTCACCCTACCTCACGGATTTCCGTCTCCGGCGGTAAGGGTGCCAACTAAGAGCCTTTAAGAGCGGAGCTAATACTCGAAAATCCTTTCATAAGAAGGCCGTGCGTGACCGGCCTCAAGCAGTCGTCCCTTGGACTCTGCAGTCACGCATCCAGGTCCCCAAGACCAACACTAATCTATCTTCCTTTTCAAGCCTCTCAAGAAACAACCTTCCACGGTGTGGGCAGCCGGGAAGTTACAACCGCCCTCATACCCTTAACAGCATGAGAGACCATATTGGTTGAAATAAAATCCTTCGTACTGTATTATACTTTGTGTCTGTGTGACTAACAGATTCTTCAATCTAACTACATTGTTTGAAAGTTTTTGATTTGTTTAAACAAACTGAACATAGTTTCTTTTTTCAGTGTGCAGCCAATTCATTTTCTTGTTTCATTTCACTAGATCATGAAGATTATTCTACAACGCGAAGACGTCAAACTCCATCAGCCCCACCACCAGAATATGGTTGGACATCAACGGTCATTGGCTCACCACAGTCACATTCTCGATGGAATTGGAATAAATCAGAGCAACAATCCAGTTCATGGTTGTCGAATGGTTTAGCTGCAGGTGCTGGATTTCTTGGCGGCTATTTTATGGGTTCTAGAACAAACACCAATCGTGGTGGTGGTTGTTCACGAACTGTACCGATTTATACGGAAGAAGAATCATGTATTCGAAATGGGCATCTATTTTCTGATTCATATTCTAGTACGTGTGATACGCATTTCACTCATCATCAGCATCGTTCACGTACTCCGTCACCGGAAACTCACATCTCGTCGGGTAATTTAGTGCTTATTATTAAGTAGTTTATTTATTTAAATATTCTGCCAAATAGTAGTAGTGTAAGATCTATTTTTTTTGAAGGCTTTGTTTGCGAAAAATCCCTCCATGTTGTATACACATTTGTAATTCATTCTTATTGATTCCTTCAGTTGTAAATTTTTTTTAGTCTGTTCAATTCCTTTTGGGATGATAAAATTTGTATTTTATTATAGTTTCTACTTATTATACCTTTTCTGAGTTTCTATTTTTCTTTCTGAACTGTATTATGTTTTTTAAGTTGACACTTAGTTATGGCGACTGCCATATTTGATTTGTTCCTCTTTTGATTGTGTCGGTTGTGTGGACTAGAATTGTGCAATTTGATTGTGAATTGAAACACTGTGTGTTGCAAAGCAACCAAATATTATCTTTCGAACGAATCAGATCTATCCAGGAGGAGGGATAGAATAACATTTATCTGTCGCTGTTGATTTGATTAATTGAACAATTGTTGGTGGAATAGCTGAGCGGTAATATTTGTTTGGGCAATGATGTATATTTTTATTAATGACGAATATCAGAACGCCATTTAACTAAATCACTTGTTTCGGTTTTCAACTGGGCAATAGCGCGTATCTAACCTACGTAGAAGCTTATTCCCCAATCCAAACCTCAGTTTGTATCTTACAGTAGTATCGCAAAATAATGCTTAGTAAATAATTCGTGTTTCTTTCTATCCATTTATTATAGGTTTTGGTGGTACATCGCGCCGTTAATTTCAACTGTTTCTGTCATTTTAAAGAGATCAAAATTCATATTTTTTAACAAAACGCAATTGTCATTCATAATTTTCATCAATATTATATGTTTCAAGATAAATTCCTACAAATTTATTTCCCAGTTTTCAAATCGGATTTCGTCATATTCATGCGTTATTTTCTAATTTTTTTAAATTTATTTCAATGATCAATAATTTGTATTCTGTCTTCCTTTTTTCCCTATCTCTCTCTTTCTCTCTCTCTCTCCAACTTCAAACTCAACATTTCCTTTTAGAGATCAGTGAGTAACGGGGTTCTTTCTATGTGTATAGAATTGTCAACTGAGAGCACACCCTTCTCTACATATAATTGAAATGTTATCTTATGTTAGGCTTATTTCTCTCATAAATTAAATGTTACATAAGCTTTCCATATTAAAAAACGACATTATGATGGTATTGTCATTTTGGTTATATGAATGAAACGATACTTTACAGATTCCGATTTTGGCCAATGAATAGTTTCATAAACGTCTATGTCTATAATATACAATTGTTTGTTGGCATACTTCACAGTGTACAATTACTTGGGATTTGTTTTGTTGATCTATTTGGATATGTGTTCATGTTTCTGGCATTGAAATCCTGTTATGGAGTTATGATTTACAGAATAAATATCATGTGTAAGGGGGAATAGTCCCGATTCTTGTTAAACTGAAACCGAATTTTCATAGCTTGTTAGACTAAGAAGTTTGCTGCTTATGCCTGAGGTAACGAGTCCGCAGGAATAAGAATAAGTCACTTTATTCTGTGGATTGATTAAATCAGCGTGCAACTAACACCAACAAGCAGTTAGTCCACTGTTTTATACTCAGATCACAAATTTGTCTATGTAGTAAACATACTTTAGATTAACAAGGATGATAATAGAAACTGGTTACGGAACCTGTTTTATAAATATTGACTTGCCATAGGAGTTCAATGTTATTACTATGTTGGAAGTTTACCTAGCCATATTCATCGTGAAGAATGCAAAATATTTATCCATAAGGCTTAATGGTAGTTCCATTGCTTAATATCAAGAAAGCACCTAAATTACTTTACATATGGATTGATCAGATCACTAAACAACCGTCTGTGTAAATGAAAAAAGAAAACGGAGTTAGTGAATGATAATAAAAGTCACGTTTTCTAAGCTTACAGCTTGTACTTTTATTCGGTTCCCTAACGTTGTGTCAACTGCGTGGCTTTTGTCGTTAACACGTGACTGATAGTGTGGTTTTCTTCTGAAATTTCCACTGGCTTTAGGAAGATCACTTGAGTTCCCATAGATTTGAGCTTTATTCCTAAAGAAGGAAGATTGGATTCTAAAAAAAATTGTCAGTCTTTCTGAATTATAAGAGTTATTAATTAACGCGTCGGACGAATTCGTAATATCTATATATGTGTATCGAATCTTCAGAGGAAGAGTAAGTAAGGACCCAGCTTCCCATTGACCAGTCTTATTGCTATCAATACTACTAGTGATGGAATAACTGGTGAGTGAACAAATGAGGAGGTACATTTTTAGAAGCAATATCCACGACGAGGCCAAATAAATATTTTTGAAAGACAGCCATCACGCGTATCCTCATATCAATGGTCAGCTTAAGGACTGCTTACTATGCTCGCCAACTGATATGCTTGAATCTCATTGCGAGTTCACCTTACTCGGCAAACGGAACGAAGATTAACGATACAGTGACACCATATGTTATTCTAATCCACTGTTCCAAGCTCTGTTAACAAAAGTCATGATAAGTCGTAGAGAATATACTCTACAAGCACCAAGAAAATACGAGCTAGCGAAGCACACAAATCAAGCTTATTTATAAAATGTTAGCAATGCCCTTGACTGAGCCACAAAATAGCGTAAAAAAAAATCCGTCACCAAATGACAGTCAAGGATTTCTGGGTGGGAAATGTCAGCTGTAGGTCACTCAAGAGTCTGTCGGAACAGAATTACAAAATTAGGAAATTTTCTTTATGACGTCCTGGGATTAGCGTACCCGACACCGCTGGAATCGAAAAAGTACTTCTTATGGTCATACTACGAAACTGCTTAGAGAGCAAGATACTAACTACCAACTTAAAGTGAGTGCTCAGTGTTTCTAGGGTTTCAAAGGAGGCTATATTCGAACCACTTCCCCTCCTTATTAATGATAATACCTTTTTTTAAACAATGCTTCCTTCTTGAGCCTCACCACAGTACTTCACGAGGCAAGCTATGACGAATAGTTCTCCAGAAAACCAATATCTTATCAAGTTTCAACTTCCTCTCATCA
>CALYCR020000650.1:0-12955 GCA_944470395.2 Schistosoma turkestanicum
AAAAAATTTTCTGTAAATCAACAGTTAGGGTTTAAATTCACTGAAAAGCTATTAAAATAAATAATTCATGAGAAAATGTGACTTCTAAAGAATTCAATTAAACTATTAGATTTGTTTGTAAATTTTATCTGATGTGATTATTTTACTGGCAGGTCAATCAAAATCAACACTAGTTGGTTAATATATTGTTTATTTCTATGTCACAATTGAATTTGGTCGATTAAACTATAAAATTATAGTTTTGTTTTGTTACAGATGGAAAATTAACAAGAAGCTTTATTTAATCGGTAGCTTCAACTATTCGAAAAAAAATTAGAGATTAACTTATGATATAGTACATTACAAGACAGTGCAGCAAAGTTAGGAGATGCAATCACATGTTAGTCGGTGACCAACAATAAGTTCATACGCCATTAGGTTTCATCAGTATCATAGAGTTCATGTGCACCAGCAACTCCGTCTGCAGACCCTCTGTGGCTATAGCCGGTCCAAAGCCCGAATAAAGCAGGAAGGTTGGGCATGAAGTTGGCGACCTCATGTCATAGAAAACTAACTCGCTAAAAAAATAACGCTAGCCAGAAAAAAAATTCACTAGTGATTTGGAATGAGGTTTTTACAACTCCTCTATTTTAATCTTATTTCATATCAACTAACCCGGTTTAAAACGTGGCCGGGTTTTGGCTATCCGCCTTCACAATTCCATAGAACAACATGAGTGTGCCGAAAACAACTGTATTTTATTTTTTACAAAGGATTTCTAACCACAATGAATGTATATATATATTTGATTATAATTCACAAATCAGATTAATAAATTGTTTACTAATAGAGACAAAATTTTAAACAAAATTATTTAGTGTATTCAGTACTTGTTTCGCTGTTATAAATTCTTTAAAACTATAGGATACTTTGTTGCTTACTATTCAAATATAGTACATCATAAAAAAACTCGGCATAAGTGTGGTCGAAAGATAAGTACGCATAGTTTGAATTATTTTAAGTTAAACAAAAGTTATTCGTTTATAAAAATTTCTTCATGACAGTATCATTTTGAAAGAAACTTTTCACTTGGTCAAGTTGACCGACTCACTTTACAAAAGTTAGTTAATTAAGTGTGAATGTAAAAATATATTATTGATTGTTCTGGATAGAAAACACATTGATGAAAAGCACCTAACTGCGTCACAAGATAAGCCCTCACATGGAATTTTCAAGGCCAAATGAAAAGAGGAAGGCCAAGAAACATATTACACCGAGAAATAGATAAAGACATGAGAAGAATGAACAAAAATTTGACAGAACTGGAAAGGAAGACCCAGGACAGAGTAGGTTGGAGAATACTGGTCGGTCGCCTATACTCCACTAGGGGTAACAGGTGTAAGTAAGTAAGAATGTAAAAATAGGCAACATAGAAAATGTACTTGATACCAAACAACTGATAAAATGTAAATTAATATAAATATCTGTATAAGTCTATATACAAACACGATATGCTAAAAGAATCAAATATACATTACCTGATATGTATCATTTTGACATATACGTACAACTTCACCACCAACTGTAGCCAATGGACCAGCATTATTTGCTGTAAGACGAGTAGCAAATTCTAAACCTTTTGTAAGACGTGAACGAATAATCGGTGCAGCGATTACATGAGCTGTATTCATTAATTTTTCCGCTGCTGTTATAATATTTTGTTGATGTTCCAATGATTGAGCGTTACCATCAGCACATTCCTATAATTAATAATAAAATTAGGGCAAGAAAAGAAACAAATAGTAAAGGAAACAAAGATTCTATGATAATAAGACGTCTTAGACTATCGTTTTATGACTGTTTATTCACTGGTAAAAATCTGTTATATAACTCTACTCATGTTTAAGTGAAATGATTCATGTTGTTTTTATAGATACTACCATAAACTTGATAGGTATTAATTGTTTTGAACTAAGATCAGCAATACTTTTGATGTAGTAAGAAAACAGAATATTGCAAAAAACTTAAGAATATGAACAAGTCTACATAAATCATCATTTAGAGAATAATGTAAATGCATTTCAAAAGAATCAGATCTATTGAATAAAGTTTGGCGGGAGTAACTATGACTCTCTTAAGGTAGCCAAATGCCTCGTCATATGAGGGGCGGATTGCCGAATGCCCGAGCTGGCCTCGGATTAGGCAAAGTGCTGTCTTTGGGAGGGTTGTGGTGGCGGCCACCTCTTCGTGGTCCTGCTAGGCAACGTGGCGGTAGATACATCGCTGCGGCTAAATTCGCTCCGAACGCTGGGGGTTCCGATCCTTAAGCGTAGGGAAATCTCCGAAAGGGACGTAGCAGGATGATCGAGGGCGGCCCTGTACTACTGACGCCGACCCTATGTGGTTGTCCCTTCCATGCTTCACTCGATGTTGTGTGTGAACTGGCGTCGAGGCCCCTCAAACAACAACTGTGTAATTTCTTCAAACCTTAATAATCTTCTTCATTACCGCTAATACATCTACTATCTGTCTCTACCACTATGGGATTTGAATTGACAATTGAGTTTTTGAGCTCATATGGTATAGCAACATGAACTGATATACGTACGAAGTTCTACGTTGTAACTGACTGACTTGACTGCGATAAAATGTATTGTATGACGGTAAAAGATATGCATAGTTTACAGATATCTGATAATGTCTTCAAAGTGTTACTCGCTTAACATTGAAAAACCAAGTGAATGATGTTGATGTGAGTTGTAAAGTACTAACGAATTATGGATGACAAATCGGTTGATAAAATTGTACATCTTCGTTATGTGAGATGGTTGAGATGTGTATTAAGTGGGTTTAACACCCAACCTGATGATCAATGTTTTTTGATGGATAAGGGAATTCCAAGACTTCGTGTCAATTCATAAAATCATTGAGTGTTAATCTAACTCTGGTAGGTCAATCTCCATTGCCTAGTTATGATTCGCTAAAAGACCTCGCTTAGAGTTTTGAGTGATTGTGTGACACAGCTCTGAATCGATCATAGTAATGCAATGGCATGTACTCTTTACCGTTCTCTTGATATCCAATTTCAGTTACACTTCAGGTATATCTTTTCATTCATTCTTCTCAAACCATATACTCAGTGTTCAGTATATCATAATTCCTGGTACATCGTTTCGATTCCCTTGTCATTCAATCTTGTCTATTTTATAATGTCGTTCTAATCAAATGTGACAAATCGGGCCATATATATATATATATATATATATATATATATCAGCCTCTATGCTGATTAAGACTATAGATAAATAGAAAGCTTTAAACAGCTCATATTCCGGCTTATGGTAGACAATTCTGTTAGACACAGCTTTACTGTTCTGATGTAATTACGTGCCAGTGGACATGCACACGGACCAATGTGATTAGAGTTAATGCTACTTCCTTGAACCGTAAGCCACTAATACAGAGAAAATAATTTTGTCTCATTCTAGTTAAAATCCTTGATATGATAGACTATCTAGTTTAACCCTGGGAGTAGTAGTACATTAGTTCTATAATGATTTAACAGACTTGGCAGATGGGAGAAAACTGTTCTATCACTGGACAGGCTAGATGCATTTTAAGAGGATCGCATTTACTGAGCTGAGTGAAATTCAATCAACTTTTTCGTTTGGTTTGAAAATACAAATGAAACATGTTACGACTGTTGAAATGCCCTATTTGTTTGTAAATTAACTGAGCAGCAAGCTAGCGATTTAAGCACTTTATGCCTATTGCTCCTCTTGAAGCCTCTCTGGGGTTACTGCCGGTCCCAATCTCGGATAAAAGAGGAGGATTGGACATAGGGTTATCGACCCCGTCCCGTAGAAACCTAACTTGCTAGAAAAAACGCTAACCAGGAAAAAAAATAATAGGGCCATTACCGATCGAACAAAAACGTTGGCCTAAATTATAAGTGCATTACTTTGTACTTTTTTAAAACATAATACATGTCCTAATTATTGAACAAATCAATTTCAAAAATTTGAACTCAAAAAATGTTACACATGTCATTGACATATACCTGAGCAATTAATAATAATTGATAAATTTCTTTTTCTAATAGATCAGCACGTTTAGTGATTTCATTCGATGATATTTCCAGAGTTGAATTCGGTTTCATTGCTTCTGTGCGTAAATCTGTCACTAAACATTCTACAGCAGAGGCTAATGCATTCGCTTTACGTACCAGGAGAAGACCATCACCAACACTACCAGGTAATTGATGACTAACTGATAGAAGATTGATAATTACAGGATCTTGATGAGCCTTAAAACAACAATAATTATTATTATTGATTATTATTTATGATTATTATGATAATAATTGATATGATTCATAAAAACAATGAACGAAAGTGTATGTCAATAAATTGAAATGTCAAACGAGTTACCAGGCATTGAATCTGGCATAGTAAGAACGAGCAGTAGTAGGTGTAGTAGTCGTCATCATCAACTGATGAGATCTACTAACAGTTGCATAATCTCCAAAGTGAAAATACTTATCATCAATGCTATAGATAAATTGAATCTTTTTTTGTTACCAGAAGATATTTCAAGAGATTCATTGGCTAGACACTATCAGCAACAACCTACTGTGGGAAAGAACAAACGCTTACGCTCAGTTTATGAATCCATCAGCTCCTAACTTATGGAAATCGATACATCTATCTAGGAGGGCGATACAATCAATCGGTTGAATTTCATTTCTTATGGACTTAATCAAGTAGATATTGATGACTAACAATAATCAAATACCGATCATTAATATATATGGTAAACAGATTAAACAAATGTTAACATTGACTGACGATTTCTAAAAACACTCTATAACGTTCAGTATCAGCCCAAGGGTCAGAGACCTTCTAATGTGTACTAATATGTCGAGAGCACATGGCTTGTCTTAGCTTATGGACAAATTAATTAGTCCATTCTTCTTGAATCATTATTTACACCTCATTTGACTCTGTCAATCATTCTGCTTGAGTATGAGTGTGCATGCTTACTTTGTTTATTACATATCTAGCCTATTTATCGCCTGATTATATATACTTAGTCATGCTTCATCGCAGTGAGTTGGCTCGCTCACCTTCTCCACTTTGATTCACTTTACTTGCGTGTACGCTTTTCGTTCTCACGTCCGTTTGCTTAAATGAATGCATGAAATATACTCATCCAACTGAAACTGTATTTGGCTTTTTAATACCGCCACCGGGGTTCGCCCAAGTATGATATTCGGAAATGAAAGGAAAGATTTATTTCATAGCATATTCAACTGTTCGTTCAACCTGGAGTCAGATAGAGTGGGCCACTAAAATGATAGAACCCTACTTTGAATCTAACGCAACCACTAAAACCGTAATGAGTCTAAGTATATACAATAAACAAAATTTATATTAGATTTGCTATAAAAAAAAAAGAACAACAACTCACTTGTATTGAAGTTCCTATAAGACAATCTAATAAATTATCTAATTCATTATGTACAGAATAAACACCTTCTTCTAAATCATTCACTAATTTACAATGGACATTGTACATTTCTTGATTATTTGTTAAAAATGCTGTAGCTGCTCCAGTTGATGATGATGATGATGAATCTAACAAACCTTTAGCTGGTGATGGTACAGAGTCTGCAGCTAATGCAACCTGTAAACAAAAGTAAACAAATAAAATAACTAGTAAGGTAAATACATTAGGTTAGTGTCTCCTGATTACTACTCTACGCAACAACGTAAGCATGTTAAGGATGCGATTCTCACGCTCAAAATGCAAAATGCTTATTTAGGATTAGGTTGTATCAGCACCTGATAGGGAGTGAAACAATTGAGCGTGTTGACCGCTTCACTTATCTGGGGAGTCTCATCTGTGCTGATGGCCTGGTGTGTGACGAAATCTCAGGACGGATACAGAAGGCTCGATTAGCTTTTGCCAATTTACGCCGTTTATGGCGTAGGCGAGATATCCGTTTGCTGACTCAAGGACGAGTGTACTGCGCAGTAATTCGCTCCGTTCTACTATACGGATGCGAAACATGGCCGTTAAGGGTAGAGGACATTCGTAGGTTACTAGTCTTCGATCATAGGTGTCTCCGAAGCATTGCTCGTGTATCCTGGGACGACCGAGTAAGCAATGCTGTCGTTAGGAAACGAGTTCTAGGTAAGGATGGCAAATCAGTAGATGAAGCATTGAAACTTCATCATTTGAGGTGGTTGGGACGTGTGTTACGGATACAGAAGGCTCGATTGGCTTTTGCCAACCTGCGTCACTTATGACGTAGACCAGATATCCGTTTGTTGACTAGAGGATGAGTGTACTGCGCAGTAGTTCGCTCTGTCCTACTTTATGACTGTGAAACATGGCCAGTCAGAGTTGAGGATATTCGTAAGTCTTTTTAAGTTTATTTCACTAGATTCTTCTTCTTCTTAAATAATATCTTCGAACCGTAATCTCGCCGATTACTGCTAATACTTTTACTACCTCTACTACTATGAGATGTGAATTGATAATTGCATCTCTGTGCTAATGTAGTATGGCAACTTGAACTGATGTACATACGTACGAAGTTCTACGTTGCTGTTGTTGTTGTAAATACATTGTGTTGGGAAAAGATTAACCCTTCGCATAAATAACAATTTTCACTATGAAGCATTTTGATTGTATGAGTGGTAGTCACATCTAAGAAAATATTGAAAAATGTCGACTGTTTATAAAGAAAGAAACGTAAACTACTTAAGTTTAAAATATGTGTACATGGATTTAATTTATATCAGAGAAAGATAAACATCCTAGATTTCATAACAAGTTATATATATTATCTAGTTTCTGATGAGCTTCGTCAACGTGCGAAACACAATACGTTATTCATGATATATTCGAGAATAGATGAAAGAGCACTGACTAGACTCAGCTTATGTTTGTGCAAACATTGAGCTAGTTTATAAACTGCAATATATCCAATAGGTTGAGACATAATTTTCAAAGATTAACTAAAAGGCATTTTTTTTAACTATACAGTGTGAACCGGTTGAGAGTTTGTATTAAAACTACTACCCAATCTTTCACGTAGATAAAAACAAAATTCATGGAGAAGATAAATGTGGATTAACTTGTTCTAAATAATTCATAATTCAATTATATAAATTCACCCTCAATTGGGAAGAGTAATTTTACATCGGTTTTCAGAAGAATCAGACACTACAACGTGAACAGTACAATTCAATCTTGTGGCGCAACCACACAGGTACCTGACACCCTAGTGCAAAGACCTTCTAATTACTAAAGCTGAAAAGTTCATATTCATTTCAACAGTTGAATGTTAGCTTTCAATCAGTTACTTATGTACAAAGAGGTGACAATGCAACGACAGTGAATAGGAACTATTTTGAAGAGTCTAGAAATATACAGCATTGTTATAAAAATTTTATCCATTAAAGTAGTTATTTAAACACAATAATAATAATCATAATAATATACCTCTCTTATTGTTTGCATTAATTGTTGTTGTGATTCTGGTTGTTCCATAGTACATGCAACTATTTTAGCACAAGTCACTAATTGACTTGCTGTTTTACCAGCTAATGTTGCTGAATGTACTAAATTTGTTTGAGCATTACGTAATACTTGTATTTCAATATCATTTGGATTAGATTTATTGGCCATTAAGTATTGATTCACTTCTTCATCAAGAATTAATGCACCCATTTTAGCTTTTTTCACTAAACCTGTCATTGCATTAGCAACACTCTAAGATTTAAAAAGAAAGAAAGGAATAGTCACTTTTAAAATTAAACCATAAAATAACTGCTCAAGGTTCAATATACCAAAATATAAATGAGAATATTAAAATTCATGTTGAGTATAAACTATAATCACCTATTAGTATGGTGTTACGGTCTAACAATTTACAATACATAATCCTTAGTGTTTGAGTTACACCTAATGGATGTTTTAAACAGTTTGCTTTGTTCAACAATGGATCGTAGTATTTGTCAAGTATAGAACCAAACTTGAAGTGTATGCCTCATTATTAAACTCTATTATTAAACAACTAAAGTCAACTGCTTCACTGACTATTGGAATGCTTTAATTAACCTGATGAAATGTATTAATTTCGAATCTTTCATTTGACACTAATCACTTTAGTTCTTTTTAAGGTAATATAGAAATACGATACTTCAGTAACACACTGCATGTCGATTGGAAAAAAACTTATAAATAACTTTTCAGATAGTTTAATCCTAACAAAACGATAACATTGAATTTCCTGAATATCATCCATGAAACTTAACAAGAAGATACGAGAAAAGATTACCGCTTGAAATTCAGCTATAAGGCAATTAAATAACATCACAAGATACATATCCTTGATAATAGATAACCAAAACAATGTTATTATATCATCAGTTTCTTCAGTATTCTGAAGTTCATATTGTTGGGGACTAAATCATAAGAACAAGATTTCTGAATACACAAAACACCGGAAACTATATATTTAACCACATCTAAAAAAGGCTACACTACACTACAGATAAAATACAATTAAGAATAAATCATTGGGAAATAGGTCAACTATGCTTAGTCCACAGAAATTAATTTTTTTTTCTTTAATTAATAATTGTAAGAAACAGATGATGTTTCACAAGCATTTTTATGGAACAGAATGCGTAGTGAACTGTTAAAAAGAAATGAGGTTTTACAAATAATACACAATTGAAGCATATTTAGGAAGCAATTTAGTATGGTTAAGAAAAAACTACAAAAGACCAATGAGAAATAATTGAAATTATTAAATTAAAATTAAATTTAATTGTGAAATAAATTGATGCACGAAAACACAATAGCCAAGAAAATGTAGAGCATAGATAAAATGTTATCTATTTTTGACAGATTACTTATAAGTAGTCTCATCAAAGCAATATTTGTTTCATAGCCTCATAACGACAGAAATCATTTACTAGTTCATACATAGACTTTATTCACAACTGATCTTTCTACGAATCACTAAATATAACAAGGAAGCTTATGAGTAACAATTAACATGAGATGAATAACACTTCGACATACGTAATACGCAATGGAAATTAGATCCCCACGTCAAATGTTAAAAAGCACCTATACAATAAATCTCTTGGACAATAAACTGAAGAGAGAACCATAATTATCAGTCCACTAACAAATAAATATGATTCATGATAAGTTTAACATATTTTTACTTTAGATAATAATTTTTTCAAAAGAATTAATAGATAGTAAGTTTATTTTTTATCTAACATGTCATCTACAATAGTTAAGAAATTTCAACTGGTTTAACTGTTTCACAAATTTTTTAAATCATAAATCGTTCAATGTTAGACCACCATAAGAAACCTAGAAGCACTGAACGGCCGTTTCATCCTGATATGGAACTTAAATTTCTAATGGTGATCTAACATTGAACGATTCATGATTTCAAAATGTAACTCAACAATCTCTACAACCCCATCATGCTTTATTATTGTTTACGCATGTTACTTCACTTTAAATTGTATTATGTCTTTAATGTATTATCTGTATTGCAAACTAAAAAGCCAGATGAAATAATGAGATTTTTAATTAATTTTTTTTGTTTTAATGAGTAGGTTGGAAGCGTTGAATCTTGATAGCATTGAATCCATTTAGAACAACATTTCAACACATTCAATAATCAATGATTTATGCAGGAAATATTTGTAGAAATAAACAAAACAATGAGGGAAAAACACAAATAATTTAGGTGAAATATTAATTTTTCATTTATTAACTTAAAAATTGGTTTAAATAATTTAAGATAGCTTACTTTAGTTAATGTCAATAAACGATCTCTGGATTCCCAATCAATTATTGATGTACTTTGTAGATGATTATTCTCTTTAGTATTGGCATCATTTTCATTATTCATATGTTCAAATATTGTTGGCGGTGAAATTAACTGTAACAATTGACGACTAGCATCACCAACACGACTAGCAGCTTCTAGTAAAGCTGCACGATCAGGACTACTTTTAGAATCAAACAGTGAACTTGTTGAACGTGTTAGTGTAGAAGTCTTGTTAAAAAAAGAAATTTTAAGAAATGATTAAAAGCCAATCATTTAACAAAACAAAGATGGTATGTATAAACAAAAACAGTGAAATATTCAATTTCAATGAGAAAGTTATGTTTGTGAATTGATAAAGTTTCTTTTTTCATCCATGAAGATATACACAGTTGACTTAAAACTAATAAACTGGCCATTACTGAAGTTATCTAGTTTTTGACAGTGGAGATTCTATGGTCTTAATCCACGAGAACTTTAGGTTAATATTCTCCTACTGATAATCATAGATTATAACTAGTTTGTTAACCATACTTTTAATTATATAGAGTCGTGAAGATTGTTGAATTATACTGAAATCATGAATCAATCATTGTTAGAGCACCATTAGAAACCTGGAAGCAGAGGATGGTCGTTTCGTTTTAGTATGGAACTCTCAAGTAGTGCGAATCCATTACCCTTGCACGTGAACGCCTAACCTCCTCTTGACCAAGGAAGCGGCATCCAGCAGTGTTAATGTCTAACTTTTAACCAATCTAAGGTATTGCGCAACCTCATCCATTGGCAGTTACTGCCTACACCCGGCAGGGTTAAACTCCTCTGGTCACCGCTTTTCACCAGAAATCCAGGAATTTCGTAAGGAAGGTAATCACTAGTGAGTAGATTTTATGATTTTTATTATAAAGTTCTGGAGATTGTTGAGTTTCATTGAAATCATGAATGGATTATCGATGAGTCCCGTAACAGGACGAAACAGCCATTCAGTGCTTACAGATTGCTAATGGTGGTCTAACAATGATCCATTCATCATTTCATCAGAAACCATACTTTCGCTGAAAACTAAGCTTTAATCATTAGGCAATAAGCATTAAAAAGAAAAGATTTTCGATTTCAGGATTCGAGGAACATTTGATTTTATTTAGGCACTGACAGAACAATGTACGTCAGACAGTTAATAGACAGTATGTTTGTATATTTACTATTCAACAGATATCATTTAATTCCAAAGCATATAAAAACAATTAATTCATTAAAATAATTCTAATAATAATAATAATAATCCTAATACAAATGATCAACTTACTTTATCTGATGAATTATCTAATGATACAGATGAAAATGTAGTACGCATTAATTCAAGAAATGCATCGGATAAATTTTGTGCAGCTTGTTTTAAACTTATCTTATCTACCATTGAAGTTGATTCATTATTATTATGACTGTTGACAGTGTCAAGTTGATCATATAAACGTACACAATGCATAAGACCTTGTACATTAATACCAATCGATGTCATTGAAGCATCCATATTAGCATAGTCAATTTCAGCATGATTATTTATGTCTAAAAATGAAAAAAAATAAAATAAAATAAAATGAGTTAAAAGATGAAAACAATAGATTACTGCTGTTTCGCCACGATTATTTGGTTTGAAAAAAAAAAACAAACAACATATTTCATAAGCATAACAAATAGAAAATCAGTTCGATTATATAATATTTTATTAAGAATTTTTATGAAATAGACACCATTTAATGCCTGTTGACATCATTAAAGCATTGATTCTATAATGTACTATGAATGTAAAACAAAATCTTAAATTCATTCATGAAATATATAGACAGGTAGATGGTGAAGCGCGATGGTGTTCACCAGTAAGTACCATATTGGAGATGACATTTTACTCGGTAAACTAGAAAACGATCCACTGTCACAGTATATTGGGCAAGTTTTCATTTTACTGTTGATATACGAACGATACTTTCATTTTCAATTAGAGTTATGGAGATTAGTGTTTTTACACATTTGAAATAATCAATCAATCAATCAATGTTAGACCAACATTAGAAACCTGGAAGCACTGGACGGCCGTTTCGCCCTGGTATGGGTGCGTATCAACGAATCCTGCTCTTCGAAGGATCCGAACCCGGGACCTTCGGTTTGTGCGCGAACGCCTAACCATTGGACCACTGGGCCAGCACCCAGCGGTGCTAATGTCTAACTCTGATTGATCTAGGGATTCTGCGCGACCTCACCCATTTGTCTTCGGTAGTTACTGCTTACACCCGACAGGATTGAACCCCACTAGTCACCGGGTTCGAATCCTGTGAGGTGCAGGAATCGCTGATGCTCACTGCTGATGAGTCCTATACTAGGACGAAACGGCCGTCCAGTGGTTCCAGCTTTCTAATGGTGATCTAACAAAGATTGATTGATGATTTGAGATACTTTCATTGTCTGTAAAGACTATATTGAACAAGTAGAGATACTTAAGAAATGTAATGCAATGTATTGCTCAGATGCGGTTACAGAAGAATCATGTACATTAGATACAACCCTGAAAGAAAATGCATATCCGGAAAAGTATCTAACCATGAAAAATGGGCAAAAGGAAGTCATAACTGCAACCAAACAATCTCTCTATGTATTTGCCTACAATTTAAAAGTGATACAACCTAGTGAAATGCTAATATTAAAACTGACAAGAGCAATTCAAAGAATCTTTAATGCGAGTAAACTACAAGTAATGTTTTCCACACATCTGATGATCGTCCAGAGATTAAAAGGTAAATAAGCTAAACTAAGTACCTCTTTCTGTATCTATCAGTTCAACTGCTTCTGTGGAGAAAATTATATTGACAGTGGTTCTAGAAACTTATATTTTCGGTTTAGCGAGCACCTTCCAGTGTGGTCAAGCAAAGGTATAGTTAAATATATCATTGTAAGACCACTAATAGAAACTTGGAAGCACTGGACGGCTGTTTCGTCCTGGTATGGGACTCATCAACAGTGCATATCCACGAATCCAGTACCTCACAGGATTCGAACCCAGGACCTTCGGGCTTGTGCACGAACTCCTATCCTCTGGATGATGATTTCAATGTG
>CALYCR020000651.1:0-12922 GCA_944470395.2 Schistosoma turkestanicum
ATTTATGATGTATCTGTAATACTTTCCTGTTATTTATCTCAAGGTTATCTAAAAACAAAGGATTGTTGTCAGTATAGACTACTGTTTGATAAAATATGATGAAGTATAAATATAAACATTGTTCAGAAAACCAACTATAGAAAATGTTCATTTTGATGTAATTTATCATGACAAACTTACATTAATTGAAGAATGTCTCAACAAAACATGGCAGCAGCTATTGGCTTTACACTGATGCGTAAAGCAATAATTAACCATATGATTTAAGCAGACTTTATCGATTAGATTCAATGACAATCAAGCAATATCCATAATAAAATGAAGTCAGAAATGTTACACTTACTTACTACTTCTGTTACCCTCAATAGAGCATAGGCCGCCGACAAGTTTTCGCCATTAAACTCTGTCCTGGGCTTCCCTATCCAGCTCTTCCCAATTTTTGTTCATTCTTCTCATGTCTTTCTCTATTTCTCGGTGTAAAGTGTTCCTTTGCCTTCCTCTTTTCCTTTTACCAATTGAGTTCCAAATGAGGGCTTGACTTGTGACGCAGTTTCGTGCTCTTCGCAGTGTGTGTCCTATCCACTTCCACCACTTCTTCCTGATTTCCTCCTCCACTGGAATCTGACTTGTTCTCTCACACAGTAAGTTGTTGCTGATTATGTCTGGCCACCGAATCTGAAGTATTTTGCGTAGACAACTGTTAATGAATACTTGTTTCTTCTACGTGATGGCTATGGTAGTTATCCAATTTTCCGCTCCATACAGTAGAACTGTCTTGACATTTGTATTGAAAATTCTGATTTCGGTGTTGGTTGATATTTGTTTTCAGTTCCAGATATTTTTCAACTGTAGAAATGCAGCCCTTGCTTTGCCAATCCGTGCCCTCACATCTGCATCGGATCCACCTTGGTTGTCGATGATGCTGCCCTGATATGCGAAGGTGTTAACGTCCTCCATGGCATTTCCATCAAGAGTGATTTCGTTGGCACATATTGTGTTGTATCGTAGAATCTTACTTTCCCTTTATGTATGTTGAATCCTGTTGCTGCAGAGGCTGCAGCTACACTGGTCGTCTTCTCCAACATTTGTTGTTGCCTGCGCGATAGAAGAACCAGATCATCTGCGAATTCCAGATGGTCCAGCTGTATCCTGTCCAGTGTATCCCATGCTTCCCTCCAGATGCTGACGTCTTCATAATCCAGTCGATCGCCAGGAGAAAGAGAAAAGTTGAGGGTGAGCAACCTTGCCTGACACCGTTCTTCAACTCCAACGAGTTTGTCAGCTGTCTTTCATGATCGATTTTTCAGTTGAATCCATCATAGGAATCGCGTATAATATTGACTATCTTCTCAGGCAGGCCGTAGTGTCGAAGAAGCCTTCATAGTGTTTTCCTGTAGAACCTTCGGGGCTACTGCCGGTCCCAAGCCCGGATAAAGCAAGTGGGTTGGGCATGGGATTGGAGACCCCATCCCACCAAATAAACTAACTTGCCGAAAAAACGCTAATCAGAAATGTTACAGGTTACAGCTTACTACTTTATTCCTTAATAAGAGCCCTGAAAGTTCCAATTTGGACTCCTTGTATGCTTGTCTGTGTGTACTGGTGAGAAATCATAGAACTGAGTAGTACAGCTGTCCAGCACTGCCAAATATCTAGTTATTTTACATCTGATGCTAATCCATAATTGGCAATAAACTTTTATTTACATAAATTATTCTTTTTAATATTAAATAATCTCCTCTATTATGAATTGTATGAATAAAAGTTGTCTTATAACCTAACTAAATGTGACATGAGTGGTTCAATAATCATAGAATGTTATTGATTTTATAGTTTAACATGAATTTCATAAGTAAATACCGACACAATCAGTAAGAAGTTGTTTGCATTTTTACTGGATACTGTATATTGTTTGTTTCAAATATTGTTTGTTATTAGAAATCTTGAAAACTTGTCAATAATAAGCATAGTGTATTCGACTATGTTAACTGTTTATCATTATTATTATTATTATTATTATTATCATTATTATTATTATTATTGATAGATAAAGTATATAATTTAGAAAATAAGATAAACAGGATGAATATTAATTGATAATAAATAATATTTACCATCATGATGGATTTTACGTGATAAAAATACAAATCAATACAAATAAAGTCTCTTAAATTATTGAAAATAAAATAACAAATTTCAACAAATAATGATTTTCATTTTATGAGATATATAGATGTATATTTAATTGTGTCATGGAAATATTCTTCATTTAGTGAAATTGATTTAAAAAATAAATTGGTTTTTAAACTATTTTAGCATTTGTTAAATGGAACTCTAAATAACATAAGTTTCAATAATAAACCATATTACAACTAAAAAGTAATGTAACAAAAATTATTACATGTTTATATAGCTTTGATCAACTGTTTCTTGTCAAGAATGTACTAAAGAGAGAGAGATTGCTTTTATCTTGTACAATTATTCAATAATGCATTTATATACCTGCGAGTGAATGAATGAGCAGCAAAGCAGTGGGACAAGACAACATTCCAGTAGAGTCAATGAAAGCAGAAGTGGAAGCAACTGCAAATACATTCCACATTCTCTTCAACAATATTTTGGGATGAAGAACAAGTACCATCAGATTGGAAACAAGGATACTTGATCAAAATACTAAAGAAAGGTGATCTCAGCAAGTGTGAGAACTACAGAGGCATCACTCATCTTTCAATACCAGGCAAAGTCTTCAACAGGGTATTGTTAAACAGAATGAAGGACTTCGTAGACGCCCAACTTCGAGATAAACAAGCTCAATTTCGTGAGGATCAATCGTGTACTGACTAACAGATCATTGTGGAACAATCAGTTGGATGGAACTCACCACCCTATATCAAGTTAATTGACTACGAGAAAGCATTCGATAGCGTGGACAGGACAAAACTATGAAGGCTTCTTCGATACAACGGCCTGCCTGAGACGATAGTCAACATCATACGGAATTCTTATGATGGATTCAACTGCAAAATCGTACACGAAGGACAGCTGACAGACTCGTTCAAGGTGAAAACCGGTGACAAGCAAAGTTGCTTACTTTCACCCTTTCTATTTCTGCTGGTGACTGACTGGAATATGAAGACATCAACATCTGAAGGGAATTACGGTTTACAGTGGAAAACCAGGACGCAGCTGCATGATCTGGCTCTTCTATCGCACTCGCAACAACAAATGCAAGAGAAGACGACCAGTGTAACTGCAGCCTCAGCAGTAGCAGGTCTCAACATATACATATCTAGGCAGCACAACTGCTGACCAGGGTGTATCCGATGCAGATGTGAGTGCGTGGATCGGCAAAGCATGGGCTGCATTTCTACAATTGAAAAATATATGGAACTCCAAACAAATATCAATCAACACCAAAATCAGGATTTTCAATACAAATGTGAAGACAGTTCCACTGTATGGAGCGGAAACTTAGAGAACTACGAAAACCATCATCCATAAGATACAAGTATTTATGAACAGTTGTCTACGCAAAATACTTCAGATTCGTTGGTCAGACACCATCAGCAACAACGTACTGTGGGAGAGATCAAACCAGATTCCAGTGGATTAGGAAATCAGCAAGAAGTGGATAGGACACACACTGCGAAGAGCACCCAACTGCGTCACAAGACAAGCCCTCACATGGAACCCTCAAGGTGAAATGAAAAGAGGAAGGCCAAGGAACACATTACGCCGAGAAATAGAGAAAGTTATGGGGACAATGAACAAAAATTGCAAGAACCTTTTATTGTAAGAAGTAAAATTTGTGTAAAAAAATAGAATCTCATATTATTTTAAGTCTTTTTTAAAGCACAATAACTCACTGGTAAATAGAACAAATAAAATTGGTTAAACTAATTTGTAATGAATTTTTTTTTTAAAAAAGCGTACAAATCCTTTTAAATATCACGGGTAAGATTTAAAGATGTATGTTAGGAGGACGAATCAAGATTTTCTCAAATTACCACATCTATAGTCTTTTGGATGCCCAACTTATGGTACAGTTAATCCCTTCAAAAGTTGAAACACTTCATTCTATATTTTTGTAGGCTAAGATTTGACTTATTCATGGCTGTACAGCATGCTGCCGTTATTGATCACAGATTCCCCAAAGTATGAATAAAACCCTGAATTCAACTCTATTATAGCTTGAGTGCCCTTACTGATATTAAGCAAGAAAATCACTAATCAGAATTCTAGTTAGAAGTTTTCTTATTATGAATCCGCTACATTTTCTGTTGCCTAGTGTCCTTTACTTGACCAATTATGCGTCTCACTTGCAATATAAACCTTCAGCTAAGCTCTTACTGATTTTACTTTCCTCAAGTCATTCTCTCTCTCTCTCTCGCTCTCTCCATTATCTTCAATTCAAACAAAAATCATCAGTCAACATTCATCATGAATCAAAATTCCTAGAATAATATGTAGTATGATTTTGATCACAGATTAACATAATTTAAACAATCTGAGTAGTGGCTCTGCTTTAACTACAACTAGAAGAACAGAAATGAGTTGTAGTCACATAATTTATATATGAAAATTAACTTGAAAAAAAGGAACAGCACACAATAAGAACAACATCAGTTCATCCATCATGAGGATGTTTACAAGTAGGAGAATATAAAAATTTAATAATTTAAGTAATTACTAAATTATCAGACAAAATCAATAACTTCATATTGGATAGTTTTAAAAAATTCAACGTTTCCAATACTTTTACTGTTGTTAGGATTTGAAATTTTGAATGATTAATTCGAAAAAAAGAATCTATTTGTCAAATTCATTAGTCTACTACAAGAGAAGGAAAACTCGTTTGTATTTGACATTCTCTTCTTCTTAAGCTAGAAAAGTAAAACTCCGAAAAAAACAGGACTCCTTTTTATTTTTATTCCAAAATCTCATTTTTTTTTTAAGTGATATGCATGAAAAATTGATAGAACATTTTATTTTTACTGTCAATAATATTTATTATTTCTTTTCTCTGTTTCTTGATAATCGTTGAACTCCGGGTTTTTTCTTTTGATGAACTCCATCTATCAGAAAAAATTGTTTATCATATGTCTGTCTGTCTGTCTCTCTCTCTCTCTCAATTTATATTTACTCTGGGCATGCATTACATTCTGTTTTTTTTTCAGTTCTCTAATCAAGATCACTTTGAATGTTTGATATATTGCTAATCTTATCCTAGGTGATTGAGTAGTGTAAGCTCTTTAAATAATTTCAGTGCAAAAAGGATTATCGTGTAACTAAACAAAGTTCTCAAGGAAATCTATGATAGCTGTTTTTGAGATTTCATTTGATAAACAAGTTAGTTGATAAATGATTTTTATGCAAAATGGATTAGATTGATTTTACCAGAGAAAAAAAAATATTTCATAAACGTTTTCAACATACAATATTTGAATTATGGAGATCAACAAATTGATTGTTTTGAAATGTCACTGAAATAAATGATTTATATTATAATTAGAGATAGTTAGTTGACTAGTTAATTGAAGATATGATTAATTATTTCAAGAATAATTTAAATAAACCATTAATATTTTACACATTTGAAATCATGAACTGATAAAAGTTGGAACACTATTAGAAACCTAAAAGCACTGGACGGCCGTTTCGTCCTGGTATGGGACTCACCAGCAGTGCGCATCCACGACTCCCGCACCTAGCAGGATTCGAACCCAGGACTTTCGGTGTTGAGCGCGAACGCTTACCTCTGGACCACCGCTGGTAACCGACGGTGTTAATGTCTAACTTCGATCGATTCACGGTCTTGCACTGTCTTCGGTAGTTAATGTCTGCACCCGAACAGGTTGAACTTCACTGGTCACGACTTCACACACTAGAACTAAAAGAAGATTCTTCACGGAGCTAGTCACTAATGAGCACAGGTGACTTTAATCGATTCATGATTTCAAATGTGTAACTTAACAATCTTCTTTAACCCCATAATGCATCAATATTTTATCCACGAAAAATAGAATAAAACTAACTACTGCTTCTCAATTTTTTGATTGATTAACTTTTTAAACAAATATTCATGTCATTGTTTATTTCATATACATCGAAAAGAGATAACAAGTGAATGTAACTTGACCTCGATAAAATTATCATTTAAAAATTGCACATGTTTGCTTATGTTCAATGAGTAACAAAACATCATGCTGATCGGAAATGACTTGATTATATTTATCAAAAAGAATCAATAATTTAAAACAATGAATTTCTTTTTCTTTTATGCTTAAATTCATGTTGTTTTATGATTTTTTGGTTATTTTATCAAAAATTTATTAGATTCTTGAATGAATCAACATGAATTTTATGAATATTATTCTCCTCCATATTGTACTTTTTAGTTGATTAGAAATTCTTCTGAGAAACAATCATTCTTTAGTCACAGATCGATTGTTGTTTCCCTAATTTTCCTAAACGTTTATTGTGATGTGAAGTACTGAAAGTTTGCTAATATTCATGATATAAATTCATGTTGTTCAATACTATAAGTTTCTACAAAAATCACTATAATATTTCTATGAAGATATTAAAAAACCCCCCAAAATAGATTGGTTAAGCACTTTTCAAAAAACATATGATCTAATGAAAAAGTGACAGACAGATAGATACAACGCAGAACTTCGTACATAAGTACATCAGTTTAGGTTGCTATACCACGTCAGCACAGAGAAGTAACTGTCAGTTCAATTATTAGCAGTAATGGAGAAGATTAGGGAGTGGAGATATGATTCGAAAAGTATAATTCAGTGAGATAAATTTAGAAGGAGAAAGATAGAGATGATGAAGAATTCAGAAGGTTAGAATTAAAAAGCACATAAAGAGTGGATTCACCTGAGCCATTGCAAACGATTCTGAGCCATGTCATTCACGGTCTCTAACCATTGGTGACTTTCGTCTCGCAGATCCCAACCAGAAAGTGATTTATCGGCTAATCATTGGTTTGAATAAAAAATTGAAATTTGAATGCAATTGAATAAAAAGAATAAATTTCTCTGAATTGTGTTGTTATCATTTACGTTTCTGATTTTTTTTGCTAAGATATATAACCATTATTAGAGCATATATAATTCAAAGTTTATTCTCTGAATTGCTATTTATTCACTGAAACCTAAAAGTTTGTGTTTAAGCCACTTAAGAAATTGATATTATTCACTATTATAGATTAATGAATAACAATAAAGTTAGTTTTATTTAGAAAATAATTTTCGTTAGTTTAAGATATCGATATCCTTTCTAAAATCAAACTTAATTTTACCGATAACTCGGTCAATTATTACAATATACCATGATGGTATGTTTTTTCGAAACTTATCTAATATGCTGTGATCAATCGAGATACATTAACTGATATTTCTTGCAGACATAGAAGTTTATAAAAATACTGAACCGAATGTATTCTAGTCAGAAAGGATTTATATCAATAGTTAATTGCTTAATAAAATCAAAGGGTATCGTGAAATCGTTCTCACAAGCCAACGTAATCAGTAAATCAATTTATGAAATGATACTGTAAACTAATATTATGTTTGACCTTAAAACTAGCACTTCTGTCTGAAGTTTGTGCTGATGATGTTGTTCAGAAAAACAATGAAAGCTCCACAACCAAAACAACCAGCTCAGAGAACGAAACACCACCACATATATTTGTTGAATTAACCATGAACTCTGACTACTAGACAAAAATAAATAACCATTCGAATAGTAAAAGCTTAATAAGTGATTTGTAAAGGAGTGAATGCAATTCATCAATTCTAATCACATACTTGTACAATATTCACTTCAGTTGTCATTCCATAGATGTGTTTGTTCTTAACTCAAAGATATTTTCTGTTGAAATGAAACAGGTATTGTTTTGATTTGAAGTAATCCAATCAGTGATTGATACATTTTACTGTATTAGCACTTGAAATGAATAGACCTTTAATGATTTATTCGTGTTACTTTGAGATATTTTAACATGGAAAAAAGTTTGGACTTAGTTTTTGAAAGAACACAAAATAAGAATGTGGAAATTACTTTTAATACTTACTTCTTTTTTTCAGTAAAAGTTGAATGATCCAAAAGATTTTTTTCATCGATCGTATCATTATTCTATAGGAGTATTGTTGGTGATAATCGATAGACAAAAAACTATTAGTTAACGGGATTTTTACCTACTTCCTCTGCCGACTAACTTTCAGAAGCTTACATTCATAAGTCTGGAAAATGGCTGGCTTTTAAAAGCATGTTTATTGAAACATACCAAATGCTATATGATAGAGATACTTGCTTTAGATGCAGGAGAGTCAATTTTTAGACAGAAAATGCAGGAAATAGATAATAACAAAAATGTATTAGTGTGTTGCAGATTTGCTGTTCATTTGAGCTTTAATATGAACTTAGTTTCTATTTGTTCTTTTTTAAAATTACGAGATATACTACCTCATTAAATATTCAGTAGTTAAAAATAGCGGACTAAAAACTAATGTTGAGTGTTTGTGATCCAAGTTGAGAGTTTTGTGAAAACAGCCTACGTTGTTAGTTGTTTACTTTAAACGACACGGTGACCTCAGCCAAAATACAATTCACTGAAAACACGTTAAGCTGGGTATAAGAATTAGGGATTATTTTACTACAGTACAGCTTGACGTTTTCATGTTCTGTGAGTGTTTTTTGAGTAACAGTACAGTGGTGTTAACACAATACTTTGCATTAAGTTATATGTTGTAGTGGAACGCTTCTACTAAGAAAGTACGATCTGTTAAAAATAAACATTATTGTACTCGTCTTGTTTAACTGTACCAAAAACATTTCTTCCACTTCTTGCGCGCAACGTTCTCTTCTCGTTGCTGCCATTTTTCTAAATGCCCTGCTCCCCATGTAATGCCAACGTTCTCCTTCAATAAAATACTCAACCATGGATTCATTTTGATTTTAAATGACGGCAGGATATTAAGTAATATTTAGTGGTGAGCATAGTCAATATGGTATCTTGACTAGCTCACTGCAATGTATCAGTTCTAAACATTAAGAATAGTTTGTTTCATTATTGAAAATGCATTCTAACTTATATGGATATTACGAACTGTCTTAATTGTAATTATCCTTTGCTGATATATGATTAAAATGATACAATGAGAAATATGAACAAGGGAAAATATGAAAATCAATAAAAAAAGACATAAATGACTAAAAATGAATTCAGCAAGTTCACTTATGCTTTCCAAACGGAATTTAATTGCTAAAATAACATTTGTACAAAAAAGACTCACTTCAAATTGAATATTCACTTTAAAGCTGTCTATTGATTATGCTTCAGTGAATTTCTTCTATAAATTGTTCTAAAGATTATTATTAAAAAAGATGATCTCCTTTTAATGTAACATGAATAATATTTGTTTCAATTCAGTATTATTTCCTGTCTGTTGATTATAAACAATTATATACATGTATATGCTTAGAAATGTGAAACAAATTAGTTGATTTTAGTTCAAAAATGAAGGCAAATTGAAATAGCACATGAGAAGAACATTTTAATTTTTATTTAATCCAAGATTGTAAATATTAAAACTGAGATTGAACAATGATCCAAGGTTAGAGAAGAATAGGAGGATGGAAATATGAAAAATAATTGTCAATTTGACAGATATGAAGACAATGAAAAACATAAATGTTATGATAACAATTGAATAATAATCATGAAATTGTGTTAAAGGGTAATAATAGGAATTGAAATGAAAATGAGATCAAGAATATATTGAAAAAGGGGATTAGGGCCAGTGCTAGGTGAAAGGTTGAGTGCATCGCTTTTGCATACGCAGCTTGAGCTTGAATGAGGGAATTATCAATGTTTCAGCTGTCCTTGACTCAAACTCCCTTTGATCCAGTTCCTTTGACTGTGTAAATTAATTTCAACGAAAACGTTGAAGATACGTGCTCAGAGTTATTCAGATGCTACTGTATTGACCTAGTTATAATTTTGCGCTCCCTTTTTAAAAGCCACTTCGGATGATGTTCTGAGACACGTTTAGAAAGTGGTCACTTTTTACGGCCAATTTAATCTGCCCCATAAGAGTAAGTTTATAAATGCACACTGATGTAACCCAAAGCGGAAGTTTATTCCTATTGACGTATCTAGGTGGTTAGCCATTTCTAATGAGTATCTTTTGAAGTAGGAGTGGTTCATCATCCACTGTCTCATGAGAATATATTCTACTAGTCCTCGAGGATAAATAGTGGATGAAATCTCCCTTTCTACTCAATGAGACCCAGCAACGTAAAATTGATAGACTGACCATTACAGATCAGTTTAAATATATAGATCTTTTTAAAGAACCATCTATCCCTCTTTTCACCAGGACATCAAGTAGATGAAATTTTTCATTCATCTCTGCTTCTAACATGAATTTAGTTGACTGATGACAATTATTTAATTGTTCCGAAATTTCACTGAAATCCATTGCTTCTTCACAAATAGTGAGTGTCATTCATACATCTCTAACATAAATGAAATCTTTCATTTATTGGTTCAAGTATCGTATTTTCCAGATTGGCTTTGAAAAAATCAACCAAGAATGGGCCTAGTGATGAATTAATTGCAAATCTACCAGTTTGTTGATAGAAATCTTTGTCAAATCCAAACTATACATTAATTGTATGTCAAAGGAGTACTTCCTTGGGATAAAGTTTTGGGATACAAATATCAAAGTTGCTATTTCCAGTTGATAAGAGGAGTCATTCATATGCAGTATGGGATGTAGAGGCATTCTGTTCTTCTGAACATCTGGGTATCCGTATAGTCTCAGCATAGCGGCGCCCGATTGTACAAGCTATTCGCAGATGTTACAATGATTAATAGACTCAGCTTTAATCTTCCCTGAGGTTTGAGTTAACACAAGTTTGGTTCCTTCAGTTGCATCTTTTGAATGGCTTCTGTTTTTGGGAACTTTTCAGCACCTAGTTTGTTAACATAGTCATCACGGTCCAAAAAGACATTATACTCACATTTATCCAAATTATACGTGGGTAAACTCATTTGTCTGATGAATGAGGCTTTAGAATTGGATTGTAGTGATAAATTCATTTATATTAGTCGACGTATTACAAAATTTAGGAACACTTTCCTCCTATTCTTTTCCAACCCCAGATCATTATTCAGTTTCCTTTTGATACATGAAATCTCGGATCACTTTGTCTTCAAACTCTTCTATCTTTCTGTAGACTTATATATTTATCAAACAGCTATAAATACTAGTCTACAGTTTAAGTAAGTGACTCAGTTGAAATGAAAATTGTCTTCACTGAATTCTCGCTACAAAGACCCATATCTATTAAACATACATATTCAAAAGTTTGAATTACGGAGGAAATGAGCACTACAACTAAATGGTTTGAATATTCGATAACAAATGACAAAAGTTTAAAGAATAATTAAAGATTTAACCAGTTTGTATAACCATAATAAACATCTATGTTATTGTATTTCATATCAGTAGGTTGTAGTATAACGATGACTAACTAGTAAATTAAATCTTAAGTAACTAACTACACAGTATGTGTGTAGAATATATTGATTGTGTTTAGTTAAACACCCATATTTATAACTTGATATGTTGTCTTCAAACAAAAGTTTCTTTAAACTTAACAAACATATAGTAACAGAATTGAACCTGAATAGGCATTTAATTCTGTCAATAGTTTCAGTGATTTATCAACATAAACAGACTCAAATCAAAATCTTCTTTCGCTCAAGTTAGTAAGCGTGAATGGATACTGTAATTACATTTGGACTTGGATAGGTACCATTAAAGACATTAGATAATAAATCAGTAACATTTTTAAATTGAATAAAGTTAGAAATATGGACTAAACAATATCAAGTAAACGAGTGAGTGAAATGATAGGTTTAAACAACTGAAGATCATCAAACTGGGACAAAACAATAATTGTCCATTTCTTCCTAATCCACAATATTAATCCATAGGAAGGTAGTCCACGATCTAAGCAAGGAAAAGATCAATTTCTAGGGAACTATTTCGCACTTTTTCCGTACATGTAATTTGAAGAAACATCACTCCGTCTGCAAAAAAATATTTAATACAACTTTCTTGATGAATTATTGTATTGTGTCAATTAAACTCAATTAAATGTCTAAACAAGCAACGATGCTTACTTAAGAACTCTCTCTCTCCCTCCCTATATATATATATATATATATATATATATATATATATATATATATATATTGAGGGAAAAAGATTATTGGTTACTTTTTAACCCTTTTCTTATCTTTGATCACTCATTTGTTAATCAACAACTAGCTCAGATATGTCGATTCAATTAAATACTTTGTATACAAATAATAGTTCTAATATCCCAATATATATTTGCATCCAGTCATTTACCCAGCTATTCTTTCCATAGAAATTAAGATTAGTTTCCGTAAACAAAATTATCATTTCAACCAGTCTTACTCATTTGTTAATCATATCACAAGTTAATCCAATCAACATTACCTGTTCTTGTTTGTCCCCTTCTTGTATATATCCAATCATCAATGATCAATCATATTTGAGAAATGCAAAATCTAAACATTGTCAACAAATTCAATTGAAAAAAAAGACAATTAAAGGATTAAAAAAATGTTTTTTATGATCTATTTCCTAGTTGTTTATAAAATCTCATCTAAAGAAGTTAGTAACAAGAGCAAAACGAATGATTCTTTTCAAATCATAATTTAACAAATTGAATAATGAACAATTTTGTTTCTTTTTCTTTTTAAAAAAATGGTATATTGAACCAGTTGAAAGCCAGTCCAATTATTCATTGTTAACAAAAGTGAGTTTTTGTTCTAATTTATTTTTTCAATTAATAATATAATTTTTTT
>CALYCR020000652.1:0-12954 GCA_944470395.2 Schistosoma turkestanicum
TTGGATACTCTGCGGAGTAATTTAACCCTGGAAGAAACACAAATTCCGTAAGGCTTTGTATTTCCATTTTCTAATAATAAAGAGACGTTTTCTCCTAGAATTTTGCCCTTTTGATTTGGTCGGGACCCGAAACTAGGAAAAACGTACAGGAGTGTTTCTATTGGAAACAATTGGGACAGCCACTGTCGAAATAAATCTACATCCACCATCTGTTGAAAAGTGAAGGGCGCTGTTTTGACTATAAAAGGTAACTGGAAATAGCCAGTATGTGTGATTATAGTTAACGAATGTTAACTTTCATCAGAGACAGGAATCTTTAGATATGCTTCCGATAAATCGATTTTTGCAAACACCTTGCCCTCATTTAGCCTACAGAAGAATACTCATATATAGGCAAGGGATACTGGTGGGGTTCTAGAGCATCATTCATTCCAGCAGAATAATCAGCACATGGACGGTTACTGACGTTTGACTTCTTGTCCACGACAATAGATGCAGCCCATTTGGAGGTACTCACAGGTTCAACAACAACAATTTTTAGAAGTCGTTACAGTTCCTGTTCAAATACTGGGAGAGAAGCATAAGGTACAGGATTTTATGGTCGATAAATAGGAAAAGCTGTTATCTTGAGAGTCTGTAGTGCTTTGGCTTCCGTACATTTCCACAACGCTTCCGAAAATGCCTGATGATGCCCTTTTATAATGGCATTTCTCTGACTTAACTCTAAAGATTTTTTGATTCCCACTCGACGGCAGATATTGTTGATAGGATGGTCTGTTAATTTAACTGAATCTATCATAACTAACCACAATAAATGGAGGTCTAGGATCTAAGTTAAGTGAGGTGAATTCTCGTCTGGTTATGAGACATTTATACTTTGTAATTGGTAATTCTATGGAAATCTTAAGCTTAACACAAGTGACCATAAATTTGCGAGGATTGGATTATAATGTGATTCAAGTTCTTTATTTCGTCTACACAGTTTGAACACGTTTCATTCGATAGTAGAGTTCACAGAAAAAAATACAGAGAGAATGAACTAATAATAACATAAATGAGGCAAATAACATAGAGATAGATTTGATGCATTGAGCACATCTATGCGTTTATATGGAATTTAGTTAACCTTGAACTTTGGCTTATACTCATAATCATCAATCATTGATGAAACAGAACATTTCATTGATGACTTACATTTGGTAATATTTTATGAGCTATCAACAATATGAAAATGATCCATTGAATATTATTCAGAATGACGCGGTCATAATTTGCGTCACTAACTAATTGGGAATTGAATACTTCGTTTTGTAAATGTAGACAAACTAGCCATCGAAACGGTCAATATTTCAACGTCCGTAGTTAAACAATGAAAACAAGAAGTGTAGATTTCTTAGAAAAGCAGATCAGCTAGATTGATTACAATTACACATGAACAGCTCGACGAATACGCCTGCACATGAGGCTTTTACTGTGGTATAATAATTTTAGTAAATACCTTTTAGGCAATCAATTGAATAAAATATCACAAAACATTTGATATTTTACATCATTCTATTGCGCATTCGTGGATAACATGTTATCCTTTAGGAACATTGACAGGCTATTTGAAGGTGACACACTTGGGAATAAAAGATAATAAACACAGGCTCAAACAGTAAAAAAATCACGACAATGTCTAACAAAGTAATTTGATAATGTTAACTTCGAATTCGAGCTCAAAATTTTTGTCAATGAATTTTAAATTTTATGGTAATCACAAGCTTAGCATAAATATGCGGGGATTCGATTATAATGTGATTCAATTTCTTTATTTCGTCTACACAGTTTGAACACGTTTCATTCGATAGTACAGCTCACAGAAAAAAACACAGAGACAATGAACTAATAATAAATGAGTCAAACAACATTGAGATAGATTTGATGCATTGAGCACATCTAAGCCTTTATACGGAATTTTGTTTACTTTGAATCCGCATGTTGTGTAGGCTGAAATGTTTGATATACTGACGCGCGCACATTTTGAGAGGCGATAATAGAGAACAATCAGTGGGTCAGACAATGCAGTATAGATTTTGCTTTATTGCACCAAAATTATATCTATTTGTAGGAATATTTGTGCAACCTGCAAATGTTAATTCTGCACTTACATAACTTAAGACTGAACTTCTCCTGATTGTACATTATTTCAACTTGAATATGAACAGTCATTAGGGTTACATGAATACACGAATTTTTTGTTCACTCTTTCTCATGTATGCTCGCTTGCATAATTGACATGGTGTGCGGGCGCTTACTGATCTAATTATCTTTGTTATGTGAACACAGATATACGTCAACGTAAATCAAATGAACGCGAACATTTCCTAACCCGAATAATATTCTTTACACTCCATCACTGTTTGTGCAATGTAACTATACGCATGGAATGCTAGGTTATTTGATTTACTTGCCACAAAGGCTCGATGAACTGGACTTTCACAGCGGAATATCTTTTTCAAAATAAAGTGAAAATTAACAAACAAAATCAAGTTGATTTTGGAGTTGTGTAACTTGGGGTAGGAGTGACACTAATTAGGCAGTGTCCAATTGTCTGCTGTGATGTTGGCAAGGTTTATTGAATATCACGTTTTACAACAATTACACGAACAAGTATTCTGTGAACTTTCTTGTTCTTCATTTTGTTATATTGAAGTGGATTTTTCTGATTTCTCCTCACGATGATGTCCATATTACCAATCTGACAAAATGAATTTTGCTTTACAGTACTAAGCTAACTATAATCGAATGTAACAAATAGTGTTTCTGATAATGGCAATTAAGATAATGTCATTTAAGATTTCATTTTCAATGCGATAATCGGTATTTCAACGTTTCGAGTTGTCTGAAGCTTGCAAAGGTAAGTGAAAATACAAATAATTACTTTCATAGTCTTTCCAAGTTTTTGATTGCATGATATTGTCAGAAATATTATTACTGTGTTATGCATAGATATTCAGTAACAAAGAGTAACGCATTTCGTCTCTTTACATAATAAGTATTCCCTGTGAGGAAGTAGGTTGAGAAAAAAGGATCAAAAGGTCAATAAACATAATTACTTGTTGGCTCGAATCATATTGTTTATGCTCTCGAGTTTAAAATAAGAAAACTGCGTATCTGGATATATTATTAAAGGATAAATTGTTTGCTTGCATGACAAAACAAATGAATGAAAATCTCTCAAAATAAACATCATCATTTGTTCAGAATTAATCATCGTTTGTTCCCTGGAGTTATTTTGTAGAAGCATTATACAGTATTGAGCACCACTAGTCAACTTGCGAATAAATTTATTCAGTCTGCGTCATATCCTGATGAAATCGTGTGACATTTGTTGACAGAACTAAGAATAGGGAAACTATTTACAATAGCAACAATTCCAGAATAACATATAAGTCATGTATTGCATCCATGAAAATTATTCTGACCCTGGATTCTTGAAATTCTCTATTTCCAATTTTCTAATTGCAATGTGTTAGGTTCATCAGGCTCATTAGGCTCGTTAGATATTTCAAAAAGTGATCACGTAACTGTGCATAAATTTATATTGCGAGTTTTGTAATCAATAATCAAGTGCATAATATAATTTTGCGATAAGACACTGCGTTCCGAAGGCCTTTGATCTGATTTATTGAAAGAATTATTAATGAATGTGATTACTTCATATTCCGAATTCGACTGACCATTCTAGCATTCTGGCATGAATTCGGCAACCGTATAAATGGAAGTTTAATTTGCTCAGAGAACGCTTAACACAGAATAATTTTATCCAGTTGAATTTTGCATGTTAGGTAGCTGATATTCATTCAGAATAGTGTAGACATGATTAACACCGAGTGTGCTGGAGAGTCACCAGGCGGAAGCGTTCTGTGATAACCAGAGCTGCCAATAACTTAGGTCGGTGTTTTCTTCCTAATATGAAGGAGATCAATATTCATCAACAATACTGCCGAAATAAATGGACACAATCTAGAGTTACATGGAATCAGTGAAGCATAATCGACGTGGACTTGAAAACTATGGATTGCTTCATATTAGTTGCTGTTACATCTTTAACAAATGCACACATGACCATTTTGCTAAGAAGTCTAGCTTCCAAAGTTTTTATTCACGTAAACGGATCTAAAATCATCAACGTCTATAAGTATTTAAATCATGCAATTAACAACCAAAAGAATACAAATATTTTACAGATATTCTAGCTTTTCTTCCGCAAACGCGTGAACTAAAGTGAAAGAGGTAGATTCGTTATTCTGTACTGCGTACAATAATTGAAAGGCAAGATTTGCTGATAGAAAACAAAAAGCGCACACAAAATCAACGATACCAAAATCAGATAGATTCTAGGGTGTTTATAGGAATAATATCGTAAGATATTTTCATATGATCGAACGAATGATATCGTATCGCATTCAGCAACCAGTGTACCTTTCAAAGATTGCACGTGTAAATAGTCAGGAGCCATGATTGCTACACTGCAGCATGATTCGCATCAGATAATGTTCAGAGATACACGAAATAAAGTGATCCTCTCAGAAAAATCATTCAAAGAATACTCACTTGGATTGAATGTGACAGTGGAGACGAGAGAGTAATTTGAGGGTACTGATAGTCGGTGAAATACGATGATAGACGAATGCTGCATCGAATTCCGTGTGTCCGATTTTACGAGGCTCGATTATATTAGGTACAATGTAACACTTGATTGTTGAAGAACGGGTCAATATGTTCTCACGAGGCGATAGATGAGCAGCCACTTCCACTCCATCAACTATTCAATATAAACCTTGACACATCTAGATAAAAGCATTCGACCGTGATCACACTATTGATAATCAAATGCTCGAAACCTAGCTTCCAGCGTAACATCATGAGAATAAATCTGCCAGATTCGTCTCCTAACCGTATTGATATGGCGACCTCAACTCATATTCCCAATACCGAGGTTCTTACCTGTAATTAACTTATTTAAATGCTGCGAATGTAGAAATGAAATAAACTATTCCAAGTTGAAAAATCTGCTTTTCAAGCAAAACAGTCTGTTTATTGAATGTCATGATTCCAGTAGAGAATGATGGGTTTCAAATTATATGTTACCGAAAATACTAAAAGAAGCTTTCGTTACATTTATACATTGTGAATAAATCTATCCAATGGATTTCAAGTCATCAGATCTATACAAGTGAACTGAACACAAATAAGATCGAAAGGAAAAAGAGAGAAAGAGATCACATGATCTGAAAAAAGTAAAGAGTTAAAAGTTTCTTCTTTCACAATTGTCAATTACGTTACGAGAGATTAAAATTATACTGATAGTTATCCGTGATTGACCATATAATGAAAGATTCAAATTCAGCGCTCATTGAAATGCAATTTCTATTTTTCGTATTCGGACATTTGGGACTAACGATATCATCTAATATGATAAAATATTAAGTTAAAATGTGGTTTTATTGCGACATGTTCCACACATGCAATATAGAAAATTTTCGTGCCGCATTACTGACATCTTCAACGTCCTGGTTTTCCAAATATCTCATTGTTGCATAATTAGGATCAAAGGAAAATGAAGTACAGCGATATTATGTATTAAACGTCACGTTATCATCAAAGTTGGTGCAAGTGACGATAGATAAAATACTGAAAGTAAATAAATATAATAGCTCTTCGGGTTAAAAGTGTATCTTAAGAAAAATCGTGAAATGTGATCTGCGCTGAGTGACATGATATTTTTGTCAGATGACATGTACAATGAAACATTATTTCACTGAAACGTAACATTTACTATTCAGTATAAACGAGCTGAAAAAAGAGGGTCATGTTTACTGAGCTAGTAACAAATAACTTCATATCATAGCAATTGAAGATACGTCTGAAGCTTTCTAAGTCAGTTGATTTTTCGAGCTGTCAATTTTACATGCAGGCTGATATCTAAAAAATGAGCATTCACGTTTCCGCAATACATCTGATATCTCTACCGATAAAAGCAAAGTTTACAATTTGTTTGCTTGCATGACAAAACAAATGAATGAAAATCTCTCAAAATAAACATCATCATTTGTTCAGAATTAATCATCGTTTTTTCCCTGGAGTTATTTTGTAGAAGCATTATACAGTATTGAGCACCACTAGTCAACTTGCGAATAAATTTATTCAGTCTGCGTCATATCCTGATGAAATCGTGTGACATTTGTTGACAGAACTAAGAATAGGGAAACTATTTACAATAGCAACAATTCCAGAATAACATATAAGTCATGTATTGCATCCATGAAAATTATTCTGACCCTGGATTCTTGAAATTCTCTATTTCCAATTTTCTAATTGCAATGTGTTAGGTTCATCAGGCTCATTAGGCTCGTTAGATATTTCAAAAAGTGATCACGTAACTGTGCATAAATTTATATTGCGAGTTTTGTAATCAATAATCAAGTGCATAATATAATTTTGCGATAAGACACTGCGTTCCGAAGGCCTTTGAACTGATTTATTGAAAGAATTATGAATGAATGTGATTACTTCATATTCCGAATTCGACTGACCATTCTAGCATTCTGGCATGAATTCGGCAACCGTATAAATGGAAGTTTAATTTGCTCAGAGAACGCTTAACACAGAATAATTTTATCCAGTTGAATTTTGCATGTTAGGTAGCTGATATTCATTCAGAATAGTGTAGACATGATTAACACCGAGTGTGCTGGAGAGTCACCAGGCGGAAGCGTTCTGTGATAACCAGAGCTGCCAATAACTTAGGTCGGTGTTTTCTTCCTAATATGAAGGAGATCAATATTCATCAACAATACTGCCGAAATAAATGGACACAATCTAGAGTTACATGGAATCAGTGAAGCATAATCGACGTGGACTTGAAAACTATGGATTGCTTCATATTAGTTGCTGTTACATCTTTAACAAATGCACACATGACCATTTTGCTAAGAAGTCTAGCTTCCAAAGTTTTTATTCACGTAAACGGATCTAAAATCATCAACGTCTATAAGTATTTAAATCATGCAATTAACAACCAAAAGAATACAAATATTTTACAGATATTCTAGCTTTTCTTCCGCAAACGCATGAACTAAAGTGAAAGAGGTAGATTCGTTATTCTGTACTGCGTACAATAATTGAAAGGCAAGATTTGCTGATAGAAAACAAAAAGCGCACACAAAATCAACGATACCAAAATCAGATAGATTCTAGGGTGTTTATAGGAATAATATCGTAAGATATTTTCATATGATCGAACGAATGATATCGTATCGCATTCAGCAACCAGTGTACCTTTCAAAGATTGCACGTGTAAATAGTTAGGAGCCATGATTGCTACACTGCAGCATGATTCGCATCAGATAATGTTCAGAGATACACGAAATAAAGTGATCCTCTCAGAAAAATCATTCAAAGAATACTCACTTGGATTGAATGTGACAGTGGAGACGAGAGAGTAATTTGAGGGTACTGATAGTCGGTGAAATACGATGATAGACGAATGCTGCATCGAATTCCGTGTGTCCGATTTTACGAGGCTCGATTATATTAGGTACAATGTAACACTTGATTGTTGAAGAACGGGTCAATATGTTCTCACGAGGCGATAGATGAGCAGCCACTTCCACTCCATCAACTATTCAATATAAACCTTGACACATCTAGATAAAAGCATTCGACCGTGATCACACTATTGATAATCAAATGCTCGAAACCTAGCTTCTAGCGTAACATCATGAGAATAAATCTGCCAGATTCGTCTCCTAACCGTATTGATATGGCGACCTCAACTCATATTCCCAATACCGAGGTTCTTACCTGTAATTAACTTATTTAAATGCTGCGAATGTAGAAATGAAATAAACTATTCCAAGTTGAAAAATCTGCTTTTCAAGCAAAACAGTCTGTTTATTGAATGTCATGATTCCAGTAGAGAATGATGGGTTTCAAATTATATGTTACCGAAAATACTAAAAGAAGCTTTCGTTACATTTATACATTGTGAATAAATCTATCCAATGGATTTCAAGTCATCAGATCTATACAAGTGAACTGAACACAAATAAGATCGAAAGGAAAAAGAGAGAAAGAGATCACATGATCTGAAAAAAGTAAAGAGTTAAAAGTTTCTTCTTTCACAATTGTCAATTACGTTACGAGAGATTAAAATTATACTGATAGTTATCCGTGATTGACCATATAATGAAAGATTCAAATTCAGCGCTCATTGAAATGCAATTTCTATTTTTCGTATTCGGACATTTGGGACTAACGATATCATCTAATATGATAAAATATTAAGTTAAAATGTGGTTTTATTGCGACATGTTCCACACATGCAATATAGAAAATTTTCGTGCCGCATTACTGACATCTTCAACGTCCTGGTTTTCCAAATATCTCATTGTTGCATAATTAGGATCAAAGGAAAATGAAGTACAGCGATATTATGTATTAAACGTCACGTTATCATCAAAGTTGGTGCAAGTGACGATAGATAAAATACTGAAAGTAAATAAATATAATAGCTCTTCGGGTTAAAAGTGTATGTTAAGAAAAATCGTGAAATGTGATCTGCGCTGAGTGACATGATATTTTTGTCAGATGACATGTACAATGAAACATTATTTCACTGAAACGTAACATTTACTATTCAGTATAAACGAGCTGAAAAAAGAGGGTCATGTTTACTGAGCTAGTAACAAATAACTTCATATCATAGCAATTGAAGATACGTCTGAAGCTTTCTAAGTCAGTTGATTTTTCGAGCTGTCAATTTTACATGCAGGCTGATATCTAAAAAATGAGCATTCACGTTTCCGCAATACATCTGATATCCCTACCGATAAAAGCAAAGTTTACAATTTGTTTGCTTGCATGACAAAACAAATGAATGAAAATCTCTCAAAATAAACATCATCATTTGTTCAGAATTAATCATCGTTTTTTCCCTGGAGTTATTTTGTAGAAGCATTATACAGTATTGAGCACCGCTAGTCAACTTGCGAATAAATTTATTCAGTCTGCGTCATATCCTGATGAAATCGTGTGACATTTGTTGACAGAACTAAGAATAGGGAAACTATTTACAATAGCAACAATTCCAGAATAACATATAAGTCATGTATTGCATCCATGAAAATTATTCTGACCCTGGATTCTTGAAATTCTCTATTTCCAATTTTCTAATTGCAATGTGTTAGGTTCATCAGGCTCATTAGGCTCGTTAGATATTTCAGAAAGTGATCACGTAACTGTGCATAAATTTATATTGCGAGTTTTGTAATCAATAATCAAGTGCACAATATAATTTTGCGATAAGACACTGCGTTCCGAAGGCCTTTGAACTGATTTATTGAAAGAATTATGAATGAATGTGATTACTTCATATTCCGAATTCGACTGACCATTCTAGCATTCTGGCATGAATTCGGCAACCGTATAAATGGAAGTTTAATTTGCTCAGAGAACGCTTAACACAGAATAATTTTATCCAGTTGAATTTTGCATGTTAGGTAGCTGATATTCATTCAGAATAGTGTAGACATGATTAACACCGAGTGTGCTGGAGAGTCACCAGGCGGAAGCGTTCTGTGATAACCAGAGCTGCCAATAATTTAGGTCGGTGTTTTCTTCCTAATATCAGCATTCACGTTTCCGCAATACATCTGATATCTCTACCGATAAAAGCAAAGTTTACAATTTGTTTGCTTGCATGACAAAACAAATGAATGAAAATCTCTCAAAATAAACATCATCATTTGTTCAGAATTAATCATCGTTTTTTCCCTGGAGTTATTTTGTAGAAGCATTATACAGTATTGAGCACCACTAGTCAACTTGCGAATAAATTTATTCAGTCTGCGTCATATCCTGATGAAATCGTGTGACATTTGTTGACAGAACTAAGAATAGGGAAACTATTTACAATAGCAACAATTCCAGAATAACATATAAGTCATGTATTGCATCCATGAAAATTATTCTGACCCTGAATTCTTGAAATTCTCTATTTCCAATTTTCTAATTGCAATGTGTTAGGTTCATCAGGCTCATTAGGCTCGTTAGATATTTCAAAAAGTGGTCACGTAACTGTGCATAAATTTATATTGCGAGTTTTGTAATCAATAATCAAGTGCATAATATAATTTTGCGATAAGACACTGCGTTCCGAAGGCCTTTGAACTGATTTATTGAAAGAATTATGAATGAATGTGATTACTTCATATTCCGAATTCGACTGACCATTCTAGCATTCTGGCATGAATTCGGCAACCGTATAAATGGAAGTTTAATTTGCTCAGAGAACGCTTAACACAGAATAATTTTATCCAGTTGAATTTTGCATGTTAGGTAGCTGATATTCATTCAGAATAGTGTAGACATGATTAACACCGAGTGTGCTGGAGAGTCACCAGGCGGAAGCGTTCTGTGATAACCAGAGCTGCCAATAATTTAGGTCGGTGTTTTCTTCCTAATATCAGCATTCACGTTTCCGCAATACATCTGATATCTCTACCGATAAAAGCAAAGTTTACAATTTGTTTGCTTGCATGACAAAACAAATGAATGAAAATCTCTCAAAATAAACATCATCATTTGTTCAGAATTAATCATCGTTTGTTCCCTGGAGTTATTTTGTAGAAGCATTATACAGTATTGAGCACCACTAGTCAACTTGCGAATAAATTTATTCAGTCTGCGTCATATCCTGATGAAATCGTGTGACATTTGTTGACAGAACTAAGAATAGGGAAACTATTTACAATAGCAACAATTCCAGAATAACATATAAGTCATGTATTGCATCCATGAAAATTATTCTGACCCTGGATTCTTGAAATTCTCTATTTCCAATTTTCTAATTGCAATGTGTTAGGTTCATCAGGCTCATTAGGCTCGTTAGATATTTCAAAAAGTGATCACGTAACTGTGCATAAATTTATATTGCGAGTTTTGTAATCAATAATCAAGTGCATAATATAATTTTGCGATAAGACACTGCGTTCCGAAGGCCTTTGAACTGATTTATTGAAAGAATTATGAATGAATGTGATTACTTCATATTCCGAATTCGACTGACCATTCTAGCATTCTGGCATGAATTCGGCAACCGTATAAATGGAAGTTTAATTTGCTCAGAGAACGCTTAACACAGAATAATTTTATCCAGTTGAATTTTGCATGTTAGGTAGCTGATATTCATTCAGAATAGTGTAGACATGATTAACACCGAGTGTGCTGGAGAGTCACCAGGCGGAAGCGTTCTGTGATAACCAGAGCTGCCAATAATTTAGGTCGGTGTTTTCTTCCTAATATCAGCATTCACGTTTCCGCAATACATCTGATATCTCTACCGATAAAAGCAAAGTTTACAATTTGTTTGCTTGCATGACAAAACAAATGAATGAAAATCTCTCAAAATAAACATCATCATTTGTTCAGAATTAATCATCGTTTGTTCCCTGGAGTTATTTTGTAGAAGCATTATACAGTATTGAGCACCACTAGTCAACTTGCGAATACATTTATTCAGTCTGCGTCATATCCTGATGAAATCGTGTGACATTTGTTGACAGAACTAAGAATAGGGAAACTATTTACAATAGCAACAATTCCAGAATAACATATAAGTCATGTATTGCATCCATGAAAATTATTCTGACCCTGGATTCTTGAAATTCTCTATTTCCAATTTTCTAATTGCAATGTGTTAGGTTCATCAGGCTCATTAGGCTCGTTAGATATTTCAAAAAGTGATCACGTAACTGTGCATAAATTTATATTGCGAGTTTTGTAATCAATAATCAAGTGCATAATATAATTTTGCGATAAGACACTGCGTTCCGAAGGCCTTTGAACTGATTTATTGAAAGAATTATTAATGAATGTGATTACTTCATATTCCGAATTCGACTGACCATTCTAGCATTCTGGCATGAATTCGGCAACCGTATAAATGGAAGTTTAATTTGCTCAGAGAACGCTTAACACAGAATAATTTTATCCAGTTGAATTTTGCATGTTAGGTAGCTGATATTCATTCAGAATAGTGTAGACATGATTAACACCGAGTGTGCTGGAGAGTCACCAGGCGGAAGCGTTCTGTGATAACCAGAGCTGCCAATAATTTAGGTCGGTGTTTTCTTCCTAATATCAGCATTCACGTTTCCGCAATACATCTGATATCTCTACCGATAAAAGCAAAGTTTACAATTTGTTTGCTTGCATGACAAAACAAATGAATGAAAATCTCTCAAAATAAACATCATCATTTGTTCAGAATTAATCATCGTTTGTTCCCTGGAGTTATTTTGTAGAAGCATTATACAGTATTGAGCACCACTAGTCAACTTGCGAATAAATTTATTCAGTCTGCGTCATATCCTGATGAAATCGTGTGACATTTGTTGACAGAACTAAGAATAGGGAAACTATTTACAATAGCAACAATTCCAGAATAACATATAAGTCATGTATTGCATCCATGAAAATTATTCTGACCCTGGATTCTTGAAATTCTCTATTTCCAATTTTCTAATTGCAATGTGTTAGGTTCATCAGGCTCATTAGGCTCGTTAGATATTTCAAAAAGTGATCACGTAACTGTGCATAAATTTATATTGCGAGTTTTGTAATCAATAATCAAGTGCATAATATAATTTTGCGATAAGACACTGCGTTCCGAAGGCCTTTGAACTGATTTATTGAAAGAATTATGAATGAATGTGATTACTTCATATTCCGAATTCGACTGACCATTCTAGCATTCTGGCATGAATTCGGCAACCGTATAAATGGAAGTTTAATTTGCTCAGAGAACGCTTAACACAGAATAATTTTATCCAGTTGAATTTTGCATGTTAGGTAGCTGATATTCATTCAGAATAGTGTAGACATGATTAACACCGAGTGTGCTGG
>CALYCR020000653.1:0-12944 GCA_944470395.2 Schistosoma turkestanicum
ATAGAAGTATGGAGAAGAATAGGGAGAGAAGATATGATTTGAGAAGTATAATTCAGTGAGATAAATTTAGAAGGAGAAAGATAGAGACTATGAGGAATGCAGAAGCTTAGAATTTCATAGAACACAAAGAGTGGATGCACCTGCGCCACTGTAAACGATTTTGAGCCATGTCGTTCAAGGTCTCTAATCATCAGTGACTATCGCCCCGCGGACCCAACCAGGTAGCCTACATCTACCAACATGACTCAATCCACTTGTCAGTAACTTCATGCATTTCTGAAATCATAAGTAACTGAATTTTAAAATCTCTTGAGCGATACACACACACACACGCGAAACACTATTATTTCTATCTGATTAAGAATTGCAGAAGTAAGAGTAGAGTACACAATGAAGGTCTCAACGTTGTTATACAAATGAAATTTCCACGGAATAGGTTGTCACAATTACCGACAAAACGCTTCTAAACCTTATATATTTAAATATCAATAAAAATTTGAAAGACACAGGAATACAGCGTGAATTACACATTTTTAATAAATGATTGTACTTAGAATACTCTCCACTTACCATCTTTTTTGAATAAGTCACATATCAATTGAAGTTGTTCAGTTGGATTTTTACAACTATCTGCAACATGCAAGAATTCATGACAGATGCAATTTAATATCTAAAAAATTCAACAGAACAATACAAATGTTAATAACTTATAGATATTAAGGATTCATATTGTAACCATAGAAAGGAGACAAGTGTTTTAATAGTTTATTACAGAAAAAAATGTACTAGAAAACGTCAATCAATTAGCTATAACGTACAACCTACAATAAATATGGATTGTTTAAGTTGATTGAATCATATCGAAACAAAGAGAGATGAGACGACCACAGTGAATATTAAGGTAGTAGAAGTAGCAACAATAGGAGTATCAGTGATAGCAAGAAAAAAAAATCAAAGCACATAGAATATGGTTATTGATGGACGAATGAATTCGTAGAAAGGGTACAGAAAGAGTGAATCCACCTGTGCCGAATACAACCGAGTCTGAAGTTAGGTTATTCAAAGTCTCTAATTATCGGTCACGATAATTAGGTAACCTATACCTACCAAAAATGGCTAAGTGAAAGTCAATAACTCAATGGGAGGATACATTTTGATTTGAACGTCATTAGTTTCCTACCGACTGAATCCTACATTAATATTACACGGCAAGAGGAGTGGTAGTTAGGGGCAAATAGCACATAGTCCCAGCTATTTGAGTCAGTGAAGAAAAAATAGACCCCACTATCTTTGTCTGGAACATTGTATTTAAATTCAGCTTTGATTACTTGGTTGTTTCATGATAGGTGAACAATACCCCCAAAAGGCCTATGGTCAAATACTAACAACTTTAGAATGTCCTCCATTATCACAGTTCCTGTTTCACAGACGTATAGAGAAAACTATTGAGCAGTATACCAGCCCTTTCTTTGGCAGACGTGATTGGCCAACAGATGGCTTTCATCTCTGAGGAATATATATAAACATATACATGAGTGCACACGTCTTAAGTGAATTTGATCGGTGAATTTCCTTTCTCACTCACAATCTTTTTACTTCAGCAAACGGTTAGATTCATGCATAGGAGGGTAATGAATCAGTATCAACCCTCAAATATCGTCACTTCACAATCATATTCATATTATTATGAGACAATATTCCGACTGAATTATTATCATTATTCTTTAGGTTGTGAAACTAACAAAGACATTAGAAAAGGATGGCAGAGATAAGCTCAAAGAAATAAGCAGTGAATATTGATAATTCTTCCTCGTTGAAATCATGAATCAATCATTGTTAGGCTACCATTAGAAACCCCGAAACACTGGACGACCGTTTCGTTCTAGTATAGGACTCAGCAGCAGTGCGCATCCACGACCGCCTCGTCGAGCTATGTTTTGGTTGGAAGAAAGCTGGGGGCGACCAAACCAAAACATGATACAAATCCATGCAGTCATGTTGGTATGAGTAGACTACCTTGGTTAGGGTCCGTCAGACGATAGTAACCGATGGTTAGAGACCCCGAAGGACGGCTCAAAACCGTTCGCAATGGCGCAGGTGCATTCATTCTACGTGTTCTCTCAAATCCTAACCTTCTGAGTTCTTCATCACCTTTATCATTTTCTTATTAAGTTTATTTCATTAGATTATACTTCTTGAATAATTTCCCAGAACCCCAGTTTCTCCGATTACTGCTAATACTTCTACTACTATGAGATTTGAAGTGATAATTGCGTCTCTGTGCTAATGTAGTATGACAACCTGAACTGATGTGCGTGCATACGAAGTTATACGTTGTAACTGACTCCCATTTGTGGGAATCGAACTCAGGACCCTATATCTCGCACGCGAAAGCTTAACCTCTAGACCTATGATTCGGCATCCAACGGTGTTAATGTGTAACTCTAATCAGTCTGAGTTATAGCGCTATCTCACCCATCGGTTTCGGTAGTTACTGCCTACACCCGATAGGACAGAACTACACTAGCCTCAGCTTCTCACTAGAACTCCAAGAATTTCCTCACGAAGCTAGTCACTAGTGAGCACATTGTATAATATTAATATAGAGTTATGGAGACGGTTGTTTTTCACTGAAATAAAGAACCAATCATTGATAGATCACCATTAGAAACCTGGATGCATCGAACAGCCGTTTCGTTCTAGTATGGTACTCTTCATAATCTAGTTTTACAATTTTTTTTAAAAGAACATTTACGAGGTGTTGTTCACATTAAGGTTTGTTGAATTATACATATCGAATCAATTTCTCGTGAATCCTTTCTTAACACGGTGTACCAGCAGGTATAAATAAACTCAACGACTATGGAACTTATCTTGTCACATTCTCAGGGAGATTTTTTTTCCGAGGATCTCATTTTTTTTTAACTAAAAGCTGTGGTCAGAGAATATCATTGTGTGCAATGCAAATAAATGACAATGTACATAAAAAAACAACTATCAAAAACAAACTTGTCGTATATTGGTTGAAGGATTATAACCTGGGATCACAATACAATTTGCTTTAGATAAATATCGCTTTCGAAAATCCTCCATAACATGTCGTTTGGATCCGATTCCATATAATAGAATATTAAATCCTTCACTAAAATACAAGAAATAGACAGATAGAGTTAGATTGTTTGTTTTTTGGTTACAGTTCCACATAGTCAAGTCGTCAGAATTTAATTAGGCAGTAATTTCTTATAAGCCAAGGAACAGATTATGTCGAGAAATGAAGACAGACATGAGAAGAATGAACGGAAATTGAACGGAACCGGATACGGAAGGACAGGACAGAATAGGTTGGAGAATACTGGTCGGTGGCCTATGCTTTATTGAAGGTGATAGGTGTGAGCAAGTTCCTTAGAAGCTGGAGTCATTCCATGATACTGGGAATCGAAAAATTACTTTTTTTCCACTGATTTAGTTTATCCTTTCTCTAAGAACTGTACTTCTGTTGTTTTTAAAATCCCTTACAGTTGGTAGTCTTTGGAACCCTTTATATTAAACAGTTTACTTACGTATGAAATGTAAGGCTTAGTCTACTTGTTTTTTGTAACGTGGTGTTTTTCTTATTTCTTCTAGGTGTTGTAATTTTATTTTTCAACAGGTTCTGTGGTGGTGTTTCGTTCTCTGAGCTGGATGCTGTTCTGGTTTTGGAGCTTTCATCGTTCTTCTGAACCTAACAACATCATCAGCGAGTGTACAGCGCAGCAGTTCGCTCTCTCTCACTGTTTTGATGCGAAACATGGCCAGTCAGAGTAGAAGATATTCATAGGTCACTGGTATTCGATTATAGATTTCTTCGAAACATTGCTCGTATATCATGACACAACTGAGTAAGCAATGCTATCGTTAGGAAACTAGTACTAGATAAGGATGGCAGGTCAATAGATGAAGTAATGAAACTTCATCAGTTGAGGTGGTTGGGACATATGTTACGCATGCCCAATTACCGACTGTCTCGACGAGCGATGTTTTGTGGTGTAGGAGTAGGTTGAAAGAAGTCTAGAAGTGGCCAAACCAAAACATAACACAATTCCATGAGGTCACTGACAAGTGGACTAAGTCATGTTGGTAGATGTAGACTGCCTGGTGACTAACAATAGGCCCAAACACCGTTTGTCCTACTGGGATACCGGTTTCGACGTGCATTATTGGTTTTGAAATCAGGGTTGCGCGCACCAACCTGGTTTAAGCGCTGGAAATTCACTTTTCATCCTCCTAACTTCTAAACAACACCCACCCCACTATGAGTAGGACTGTCCTGACAGCGGCTATACACGCGAGATCATATGAGAATATTCGGAGAGGGAGAGCGGATCGTCACCGCTATCAGTCGTACCAGAACATCTGGGAGGCAATTATATCTCAAGTAATTTAAAATTATAAGGAATGCAGATATTCCAACTACGTAGTAGGAAGCATAAAAAAACAAAGAAAGTCAATGACTTAATTTGTTAAAATCTCATTCAGTCACTTCGCATCATGAATTTATTTTTTACTTAACACAACCTTACTAGGTCGTACTATATTTTCTCTTACAGTTCGTCATTTCCAATTCTTTACTGCTGGCGATAATCAACAGTTGACAGGACTGGATAAATAGATGAAAATGCCGATATTTTGGAAACTTTACTTTGGGGGACACCAGTCTTTCTGATATTTTTAACGTGTATTTACTAAACACTTAGTTTATGGCATATCTATATTGTTTGAATTTCGATCTTTTATACGATCCAATAATCATTTTTCTTTTATTTACTGTTCATGCATAACTGTAAATCAATTAGAAATCCACCAGTCAGTTTTACCATAAATATACTAGTTTTATAAATATTTAAACATATTACTTATATTTTATTTGAACAGAGTAGGTTGGAGAATACCGGTCGGCGGCCTAAGCTCCGTTGGGGGTAACAGGTGCATGTAAGTAAGTAAGTACTTATATTTTATGGTATGAGTTCAGTAATTCGGAATAACACAGGATAGTATGAGGTACTGTACCTGGTCATCACAACGTTTTAACTGAATAGTTTTGTGAATGAACGAGAGTAATGAGTAGACTATCGATAGCTTAACATATTAGTCGAACTGACAGAGAAAATCAAAGCAATTACAAGCAATGTAAGCGTTTCTAGATGAAACTTGATCTTAATTAAAACAAATATCAATGAGTTCATAGAAAAAACAGACCTAAAACTTACCGCAAATAAATTGTCCAATTACTAAATAAGCGTGTACCTAATTCTGACCGCAATTTCTCCAAAATAGGTAACTGTTTAGGTTGATAAGAATTACGAAATTGCTTCAAGAGCGACTGGATCAGGTATTCCAGGATGATTTCCAACACGAAGTTTGGACAGAGTATGATTACTTGTTTTATCGTTCATGAAATCTCCATGTTGTAAGAAGTAGGCATCTAAGGACTCTGACTTGATTTGTCTGAAATTTAATATTACAGAAATAGAATAATCAATAAAAAGGAAAGTTAACCATTAACATAATTAGATGTTGGGCCCAATGGTGGTCTAGGGGCAAGCGTTTCAACGTAAGGCTGACAGTTCTGGGTTCGATTCTTGGGTAAAAAGATTAGCTATGGAAAACATGGTTTGAGAAAATATGAATTTAGTGAAAAAATTCATGGGAAATTTAAATTTCAGGATTTTAGAGAAAACAAAGAGTTACTGCACTTGAGCCATCGCAAACAATTTTGAGCCATGTGATTCAAAGTATCTTGCCATTGGTGACGATAAAGACACGGATACTAGCCAGGTAGTCTGTACCTAATACATAGTCAGTGTCCTCACGGACAGATGCCAAATCTTGATATGACCACGTCAAGCTTTCTTTCAACATACTTCAATACAAACCATCATCGTACGTGATTGGAATACACTTTTTATAAATATGCAAAAGTACCTTGGTTGTAACTGGAAACAATACAAAAAGTTAGAGACAGCTAACTTCACCATTTTCTCTCTGAAATGAAACATCAGTTAGAATAGCAACCTCATTTTGACTTGAGCAGTTCCGAAGTACTATTAGTTCTCGTTACGTCAATAGAGAGGGTTAAAACAGAGTGCATAAGTCTGTATTATGCAAATGAGTGATTTACAATAATGGTTGTTGTGATCTAATCAAAGCGACAATCAACTTTTAAGAAAACATTATTTCAACTTCTAAAGACTGAGAATATCAGTCAGATGCAACATAGAACTTCGTACGCATATATATAAGTTCATGTTGCCATACCACATTAGCACAGAGACGCAAATGTCAAATCAAATCCCATAGTGATAAAGATAGTAGAGGTATTAATGGTAATGAAGAAGAATAGGGTTCGAAGATATTATTCAAGAAGTATAATTCAGTGAGATAAGGTTAGAAGACAAAGGTAGAGGTGCTGACGAATCCAGAAGATTAGGATTTGAGAGAGCTCAAAGAATGGATGCACTTGCGCCATTGAAAACGATTTTGAGCCATGTCGTTCAAGGTCTCTAACCATTGGTGACTTTCGTCTCGCGGACCCCAACCAGGTAGTCTACATCTACCAATATGACTCAGTCCAATCAAAGCGACAATCAACTTTTAAGAAAACATTATTTCAACTTCTAAAGACTGAGGATATAATACTCAATGTATCAATAATTAGTTAAACGTTGGAAGAAACCCCATACAAAAAAAATTTTAAGGTTATTACGTTTATTTGACAGATAAATGGAAACCTAACTATACTTAGAAAACTTACATTTTCAACCAGTTTTTCATCAAACTTGTTAGACACCGTGTTGGATGTCTCTGTAAGGGGGAATTAAACACAAAACTTTATGACTATGTTAAGCCAAATGAAATAAAATCTGAAACTAACGAAAAACTTTCATCTTGTTCAGCATATAAGAATAGATTAAAATAGAACAATAAGTACATAAATAACAGCATGGGTTTGTGAAGATTGTTGAATTTAACTGGATCACAAACCGATTCAAGTTAGCCAACCATTAGAAACCTGGAAGCACTGGATGGACGTTTTGTTGTAGCATAAAAATCCTCAACAGGGCACATCTACATCACTGGATCTCAAACCAGTGGTCTGAAGGTTAAACACTAGCGCACGAGACCGAAAGTCTTGGGTTCGAGTCCCGGTTGCGGGTCCGTAGATATGCATTACTGAGGAGTTCCATGCTAGCATCCAACGGACAACCAGTGCTTCCCCGTTTCGAATAGTCGTCTAACTTAGATCGGTTTATGCTATTCATTAAACATATAAATATTATTCCATTGAAATATCACAAAAAATAAGCGTGATACATCATTCCCAAGTGATATAATCGTACAATAAGTTAACGACAAGAAAAACTGTCAGACATGAACGATTCTTTTTTGAAGCACAAAAGAGAATACATCATCGATTTGTAAAAGAACCGTGTAATTTCATAGCTTAAACAAATAAGTAACTTCGAAACACTCAGATAACGGGACACTTAGTGCCCTTTCTTAATTTGACAAAAATGTGGATTTATTTTGTTAAATTCTTATTAGATGCTTATAACCTATAATATTTCCGATTCGAAAGTCGAACATGTTTACATAAGTGAGTTTTTCGTGAGAGTTTAGTGTGCAAACAAAAATATCACCATGGTGAAAACACGAACCAAATGTGTTTGAAAAAGTTGAAGTGAGTTGTGAATATCTAAATTAAATGAAAAGGCTATAGAACATCGATTAGAGTTGCAACAAAAGTCACAGGGCCGAAATTACATGATAAAACACTGATAATTTAATTTTATATAAATTTACCCTGTATTATACAGGGCAATTTTACATTGGTTTTCAGGAGAACCAAATAGACTGGACACGTTTTACCATTACTACATGAACAGTTCGGCTCAATCCTGTGGTGCAACCACCAAACAGGTACCTGATATCCTGGTGGACCATTCACACCGTTTCATATACACACAATGGTATATATACTGCCGATCCATGATCGCGTCAATCAATATGTACAGCATGAACAGGCCATTTCGACCCATTCCGCTTACATGACTGTCAAAATTAATTATTATTAGCAATGGTGATATACAATACAGCAAGCACCCCGATGACAATGGCCCTCGGGAATGTCGCAAAATAGCCACTATTGGTATCAATGAAATCGGTCACCCTGCTAACCAATTTTGTATATGGACTGTTAACAATGCTTACCAAAGCAATGTCAAGCCATCCACAATGTTCACAGCGAACCTCTGGTCTCATAGGAGACCTTCAGATCTGTATAGCAGTATAGCATATGGTGTACACATATATGGCGTAGGATAGTAGAAGAGGCAGCCCAGCCTGATGCGAATAAGCCCAAAAACACTTCTATTACCCTTTGTCTCATGTTGGCTAAATGATCTTTTTTGGCATTTCCGAAATTTTCATTTTTCGACCATATGAGACCTGAGTTAGGGCGAGGGGTGGTAGTATCCCTATAAAACACTGAAACATACATTTTTAAAGCAATGGACATTTTAATGAGGTATCAAACTTAATCTTTTGAGTTGCATTATTGTCTTATACTTAGATTTATTGCATTAAACGAGGATTTCAATTCGCCTAAAAAATATGTGGCATTAAACAACTAATCAGACTTACTTTTGCGACTGCATCTTTTCATTGCACGTGGTGTAAGTAATTCAATGTTCTCTTTTTCTTCAGAAATATTCAACTCTGAAAATTCTAAACATTACAAACAACATAGTACAATGATTTGAGACTAGGTATAAAAGTTAACGATAAATTGAACACCAAGGTTGATGAATTATGTATGATTGCATACATTGTTAACAATAAACTTTATAAAAACACATTTAAAATGATGCTGTAAGCTAGATTTTTAATACACTGGTTAGCACTGGTGCAGGTTGGAAGAAAATCGATGGTAGATATATGAATATAACAATATGGTACAGCGAGTCAGCAACCACGTAGAACTTCGTACGTACTTGTATATCAGTTCAGGTGGCCATACCAAATTAGCATGGAGATACAATTGTTAATTCAAATTCCGAAATGGTAGAGGTAGTGGAAGTATGGGCAGTAGGCGGAAAAGTTAGGGTTTGAAGATGTTATTCGGGGAGTATAGTAAATAAATAGTATAATAAATTTATGAAGAGAAATATGAAGGTCATGAGGAATTCAGAGTAGAATTTGGGAAACCACAAAGAGTGGACACACCTATGTCATTGAAAACGATTTTGAGCCATGTCATTCAAGGTCTCTAACCGTCGGTTACTATCGTTTCGCCTACCCAACCAGTTAGTTGACACCTAACAACATGGCTCAGTCCACTTGTCTGTGCCATGTTTTGGTTTGGTCGCAAAATGGTACGCAAAGCTACCGATCGCTAGTCCAAGCAGTAATGTCAGGAATATTATGTCATATAAGACTAATCCCACTGGCTCACATGTGCTTATTTCTAGACTCCAGATCTGTCGGTCGAACTTCACTCGCTCTTACATTTCTTTTTACTCACAACGATAAACGTCAATGATTCCGGATGCTCATTTCTCATTTTGTTTTCCGTCACCTGATTCATGTGGATTCCCGTAAATCAGTATTCCAGACAACTTACGGCCTTTCAGACATTATTAAAGCGTTTACTGAGTAAAGGTAGTACTCTTTAATCAGCGCTAAAGTATATTACCTAACCATTAAAAATAGATGAAATGAGACAGATTCTTGATGACGAATTTGGGTAAACTTATATGATAAATCTGAGTCAGGGAAATGTTGCCGTTGTGATGATTCGGATATAGGAAAACAGCTGTTATAAATATGCAAAAGAACAATGCTAAGTACTTTCATAGAGAGGAAATGCAAACCAAACAATTTCTTTACATTTGTAACCTGCTATGAAATAGCTAATGATTTAGAAAAAAAATACCACAATAGAAATAACAGTAAAAAAAACTTCACAATCAAACCTGAAGTAATTCCACTTTCTAAGAACCTTGATAAGGACATTTCATCTGGTAGGTAGGATGTTAACTTGTACTTTTAGATTTGCATCGAGCAAGTGGTGTAAGCGATTTTCTGGTCAGGTGTGTAATCTAAAAGGTATAAAATAAATGGAAAAAAATATATCAGTCAATATCTAAGTCTGCAGAAATACCAAAATATCAGAACCATTTCCGGTGGTGTTAATGCAGATGTACTCTTCATTACAGAAAACTAAACTGCACACGTTTACACAATGGGTTTGGCAGAGACTGACCGGTGTTGCCATGCAATAAATTGGTTTTAAGGACTCTGTTTACTGATTTACTAGGAGTTTATCTTAAATTCGAGACAACCCTTGTCTTGCTACTCTATGCTTTACTTCCGCGATTACTCAGTAATGACCGTATAAAGGGTGGAAAATTCGTTCGTCGGTCGTACTTGAAAGATAAGCAAATCAAAAAGGTGGAACAAAAGAGAAGTTTACTCAGTTAACTCGATGCGAATACAGGATACAATGCACAAATCGTTGCCTTTGTTCCCGGCCCAGGATGAAAATGTCGATAGGGCATATAGCAACGACTCTCTATTAAACCAATTAAGTTATATTCACCGTTTTCTGTGCCTAGAAACGCATTAATACATAGACGGATTGTCAGTGAGAATATATCGGCGTCAAATAAATCGGTATGGTCATACGTTTTCCAAAAAATGATTCTTCTGCTGACATATAAACTACTTAAAGTCCGAAAATTGAAAAGCGTTATGTATGTAAATACGTAGTTCAGATGCATTCACATTATTGTGACTGAACATGGTTCACTGGAGTGACAGTAATGAAACGTTTAGCTTTAGCCAAAAGTTAGGTCAGGTACGATGAGCATGAAAACTAAATTCGAAGGAAATTTATTTATAAAAGAACCTGACAGAATTTACCAATGGTAAGTTTAAAATTAATAACACATGTTACTCAGATATAAGGATAATAAATGCAACATTCGAGTATAAACTTTGAAATGGCGCTCAATCGAGTCTAACAAATATCGCTCTCTTTAAAGTGTGATTACCTTTTAGTGCCGTATAACAAATTCTAAACTCAAGTTAGAACCCGGTCTTCTGTTTATCCGAAGTTTAGCGAACTGAAATTCGACACTTACAAGAAACCTCTTCACTATAGTTCCTCCTCCGAAGGGATAATATAAAAGTATATTCACACTTTGTTTAGCAAATGATGGAACTTTCTAAAAATATTCTAATGTTTATGCAAGCGGCGAAAGAAGATTCAGCCTAACAGGATTCCGGATTTTTAGTAATGAAGCCTATTTAACCAGTAAAAGAGAAGTTTTAGTAAATTATGGTGAAATCCTGTCCTGAATGCTTGAGAATATGTCACATCTCTCGAAGGACTCTTTGGAAGTATTCTGAACCACCTACATCGGCACCGAATGCCGTAAGTATACTACCAGTAAAGGGTGGAAGGTGTGTCTACAATACAGTCTGCTAGGTATGCCTCCAATTCCTGGGTATGGCCTCTAAGCCTTGTGTTGAGACTGGGCTGAAGTAAGCATTTGAATGGTCATTGAAGAGTATTTAGGGTACTTTAAGTCACTGAAAGGTCACTTTTGAGGATTATTGAACTATAATATGTAGAGGTTAACTGACTTCAGCTGATCTCCATAAAGTTTAGTTTCGAGTCTTCTAATTAACTCTGTAGCTCAGGTCCGGATACATTCCAGTATTTTTGAGTCCCTTCGGAATGACGGAAGAAACGCTATATTTCCGAATTATAAATGAAACTAGGTAAAATTCCTGGAGAGTAAGTGAAAAGTTTTACTGTCAAACTGGCCAAATATGCGCTTTAACGTTACCGGTTTTCCCGAAAGACGTTTTTTCACAATTGGCATATGGATCTTGTATACTTTTCGATTTAAGACACTTAAAAGAGAAGTTATCAAAGTTGCATGTATGGTTTTCAGTGTGTCTCAGGTGGTCCTTTTCGCACTTTGAAATGTAAAAAGGAAGAATGTTGTTATTCACCCAACTTTGATTCTCTTAAAATACTGGTCTATAACCTTGACGCAAGCTTCTGTCCAAAGAATAATACGGCGAACGAAACGTGAAAAACTTTATGGTACTCGCTCTTTCAGAAAGTTCATGAAAATTAGGAAAAAGAGGTTTTAGTATAGAACCACGATGGAACTTTCTCGGTCGTTTTACTACCGGAAAAATATTAGAATTAACCATCGCCTTTGGAGGACATGAATCAGACCAATTAGTTAAGGGTGGCTTGACATCTCGGAGTTTGAGTTGATCGAAGAAACGTGACGGATTAACCCTACCAAAAGCTATAGAGAATCAAAAGTATTTAACATCTGCACTTACTTTACAGTAAAGAGTGGTTGTCCATCTCTTCATGTCTCAGTCAACGGGCTGGTGCCCGTTCCTAATATTATGTTGCTGGAAAAAAAGCTAGTGGATAAAATGCAGCCTCTTAGACAGTATTATACCGACAAATTTATAAGTTTTGAGGTCACCGCTCGGTGGCCTGAAGGTACATTGCATCGATCCCCTCTGAAAATTGGTATAATAAGTGTCAGCTTTCACTCGTTTTTTAACGATAGGCTTATTCAGAATAACAGTGAGATAAAACATGATGTCGTTTCTGAAACTTTATGTTTCTTACCGCATTGGAAAACACGTTTTACTAAGTTTCTTGCTGAAACCCTATCATAATTTACTGTGGGTCGCTCATCAGTAGAGTAATAACATATGACGCACCCATTGAGTATTTCAAAATAATAAAAGCGGTGTTAGTATTTATTCCAAATTCCCTATGATCACAAACTTGACAGGTTACCAAAATTCTTTATTAGACTGCTTCATCATTTAAAGACACTGAACTGACATGTAATCTGTCCTTT
>CALYCR020000654.1:0-12928 GCA_944470395.2 Schistosoma turkestanicum
CGTTAGGTGTTCGCGCATAAGACAGAAGGTCCCGGGTTAGAATCCAGCGAGGTGCAGGAGTCTTGGATACGCAGTGTTGATTAGTCCCATACCAGCAAGAAACGGTCTATGAGTGCTTTCAGGTTTCTAATGACGGTCGAACAAGGACTGACTGATGATTTCAACATATAAATTATTATTATTATTATTATTATTATTATTATTAATGAGAAATTACATGCAACCAGTTAATTAAAATAAGTATATCAGTAACTTGAAATGTTGGTAATGAAAATCAGAATCAATTCAAGTAAACTGAAGTGTACGAACTACTAGTAGTGTAATTAGTAATCAGAATGTAATGTTTAGTCAAACATTACGTTCAACTATGAACTGGTTCTTAAATTCAATTAATAAATGGTCAAATAAATTGAATATACTCATTTAACTCCCATGGTGTTAACAATGAAATGGATCATGAATCATAAAGGTTTCTTATCAACTGTATACAACCTGAAACAGGGAAATAGAATAAAATTCAATAACATTATTCTATAAAAATCCTTATCTGTTTGAGGTTGTTTATCAAGGGAATTGACTGTATGAATATTAATAAAAATAATCATGCAAAGGTATATGAATAATAAATTAAAACGATAAGATTTGATGATGAAAAAAAACAGAAGTTATGGAAATAACAATGAGGTTATATGTGTATATAATACAAACTAGGTCATTTTATAATTAAAATGAATATTGACTTAATGACGACTACAAGCAAGGTTGACCGAGATAAGAGTAGTGGTAGAGTGGTATATACTACTCACAACAAGGCTTATGAGTAGTATGTAGTAGACAGACAGCGGAGAGTTGACTAGAAGTTACTGTTGAAACGATGAGTGTCGGATCCGGACTTATGCGCTATTAAAATGTTTTAAGGACCTAAATTTATGTTAGAGAGGACAACCTGCTTTTTTGAAAATGGACGTTCGAAGATAAGATGTACACAGTTTAGCTGGTTAACTATGTCAATGCATACAACCTTCCCGTCTGTATCCGAGAATACTTTCAGCTAGATAATTTAAGTTAGCTCTCGTTATCAAGTTCAACAACGCCATCAGTTCTTATTTCATGTGAAAGTTTGAGGATTAACCATCAGACAAGTGAAAATTAGTTCGTTCTGATAACCTTGTCTGAGAGTATTTGCCATCAGATGACTTCTTAGATTCATTTATTATTATGTTTCTAATGATTAATTTGTTAAAGGCTTTACAGGCAATCCAAAAGAAAAGGAGCCGAAGTAATTAAAATTAATTAGACTTGTTAATGTACAAGGGGTAGGTCCCATCTTTGTTTTTACATTGTTGATTGAAGTCTATGAAATTGAATATTCATTCACATTTTCATAATATAAATTAAATTTTTCTTATAGAATGCCGTAAAAGTTGTGTTATCTGAATCTGAACGCCTAACCTCTAGGCTATGAGCCGACATTCAGAGTTATCTACAACTCTATAATGAAAACTGACATGTGCCAACTAGTGAATAGCTTCGTAAGGAAATTCTCAAGGTTCTAGTGAGAAGCTGTAACCAGTATAGACCAACCCTGTTAGGTGTGCCGAAGACAGTGAGTGACGTAGCACATTACTGACTGAAGTTATTATACATTAACACATAGGTTCAGTGATCTAGAAGTTAAGAGTTTATGCGCAAGACTGAAGGCCCCGAGTTCCATTTCAGCGTACGGGGTCTTCGGGTGCTCATTTTCGACGGGTCCCGTAGTCGTGCGACACGGCCATGTAGTGCCTCTCGGTTTATTATGGTAGTCTAATATTGATCGGCCTATGATTTCAATGAAATTCAAACAATCTTCACAACCATATAATGAAAATAGTTTATAGTCGATCATAATGTAAAACAAAATCAGTTGTAGATTTATTGTATGGAAAATTAAAAAAAAATTAAAATGAAGCAAAGGAATTTTTCATCACAACTAGTTGTGGCGACTTGAGCTGTACACCATCTAATCATTAATCTAATCCCTATTTAAAACCTTGAACGAATGGGTTACTGTTTATTCTTCTGGTATAGAACTGAGTAGTGTTTATCCATGTCTCTTTTGTAGGCGATCGCACCAAGACCTTCGTTTTCTCTTAAAAACGGCTAGATTCTGGAATTCTGGACTGGAATTCAATTCAATGTGCATAAGTCCACCTTAGCCCGGTTTGAGATCTCAATAACAATTGAAAGCTTTCATAACCCCATAATTATAACTAATATATATATGTTAGTACTTATTTTCTCACGCCTGTGACTCCCGAATGGAGCATAGACTGACTACCAGCATTCGAAAGCCTACTCCGTCCAGGACCTTTCTTTCTAGTTTTACCCAAATACTGTTCATTCTCCTCATGTCTATCTCCGTTTCTCGACGTAATGTGTTTGTTGGTCATCCTCTTCTCCTCTTGCTTTCACGATTCCAAATGAGGGCTTGTCTTGTAACGTAGTTGGATGCTTTCCTCAATGTGTGTCTTATTCCACCTCTAGCGCTTTCTTGACTTCATTCTCCACCGGAATCAGGTTTATTCTCTCACACAATAGGTTGTTATTTGTAGTGTCCGGACAGTGGATCAGAAGTATTTTGCCTGGACAACTGTTAATCAATACTTGTATCTTCTGGATGATGGCTTTTGTATTTCTTCACATTTCTGCCTCAGACAATAGAACTGTCTTGACGTTTGGTGTTTCTAGGTAGTTGTTTTGAGTTCCAGATATTAATGTATGCTATATAGTAATAAAATAAACTTATTCATTTTCTGACTAGCAGTTATCACTCTACTGATACCGTTTGTAATCAATCAATCAATCAATCAAAGAAAACTATACGGAAAACAAATAACCGAGTAAATAACCAATACTCCTAGACTTTTATTTATTGATGTATTGTATTTTTTTTTATTTTCAAAAATTTAACGGCTAAATGTCATTTAAATAAATTTTGATACAAAACTTTTCAAGCTAACCAATTGTTACATTTATTAATAATAAAAAAAAGTAGTAATCAAAACCCCCGTAAATTTGTGACTTACATTTCGTATATGAAAATGTTACAACAATTCTACTTCTCTATATATATTATCTGTCTAATTTTTTTTTAATGAGAATAAATTATAAGATATGGTGGAGAACAATGTATCTATCTATTGAAATAAATTTAAGCTTTTCCAGATAATTTACATAACCAATAGTAATGTATGTATTTCATGGTTAAAACCATGAAATAGACATAATTAATGTTAAAAATTTCATGTCTATAAGTAAGTTTATCGATACAAACTATTTAAAAGTTGATATTAGCAGAGTTAATTAGAAATTAGAGAGACAGTAGGTAAGTTTTCGATTTTCACGCGGAATTTAAACATCATTTACATTGTGAACAGTGTAGCAAATACTAATGTACACAGTTTAAAATTGGAACAACACATAAATGAATAATATATTTGTTCGATTTGATCGTCATCAGGCTTTATCGTATTTTATTTTATTTTTTTTTGCTACTATTAGTACACCTGTCTTCTTACTATCATCTCAAGAAAAGTAGAGTATACAGTGGACAGCTAAGTTGCAGCTAGACGATTTGAACCTGTCAAATGACCTAGCTTTTCTATCTCATCCACAGCAACAAATTTAGTAGGAGATTGCCAGTGTACCAGCGTACTCAAGATATACTATTTATAAACAAGGGGATCTGGCCAATGAAGACATGGATTGACGAATAAAGAGCAGTACATCTACAAATTAGAAATAGTTGGAACTCAAAACAATTCTCAATCAACTCGAAAGGTCAGAATTTAAAATGAAAAGTCAAGACAGTTCTATTGCATGGAGCCGAAAACTTGGGAACTATGAAAACCACCTTTCAAAAGGCGTAGGCATTTCTTAACAATTGTTTACATAAAAGCCTACTGTGGGAGAGAACTAACCAACGTCCAGTTGGGGAAGAAATAACGGAGGTGCGTTGGGAATGCGTAGGACATATATTGGTGAAAGCACCCAACATCGCCACGACGCAAGCCCAAACTCAGAATCTTCAAAGCATAAGGAAATGAGGCAGACCAAAAAGCTCATTACGCTGTGCATATATCACAAGAATGAACATGACATGAAGAAAACTGGAAAGGAGAGCCCTGGACAAAGTTGGTTGGAGATTTTCGTTTGGCAGTCTATGTTGCACGAGGAGTAAGAAATTTGAGTAGTAGTTTTCGAATAGTTCCTTGTTTATAACAGTTTATCAACCCCAAGTCACAAACGATTTTCAGGTTATCATTTTGATATTTGTGAATTGTATAGTTTTAATACATATATATATTAGTTGCAAGGTTGATTTCATTCATGAGAATTCAAAGCATAGCGTTTATTTCGGAGCATTCATTCAGAAATCAAGTATAGTCCACTTCATATCATTCAAGTAGTCATCTCTTGAGAAGAGATATGTACTTTTTTTTAGTTTATTTTATTCATAAAATGATATTGTGGTTAACACTAAAGTGATCATACATTTTTAATACAATAAGAAATATTATGTATGAAGTGTCTTATTCATGAACATATAGGGTTTGTATACTTTTTATGGATATTTATTTTTATTCTGAACATAATTATAAGTGAATAAACATTGACCAGTGTAAAACGTTCTTTTTTTATTTATTTATTAGACGTCTCAGAACACAAAGCCTTTCCATAGACAAAAATAAACCTGATTAAGTAGACGATTACAGTTAGTAAAGGATAGATATTCATTCTGATTGCGCAACACGATAAGACGACATTGAATAAGTAAGTTTGTTATAGATCTGTAATTCATATGATTAGCTATTTTCATAAAAGTCTTTAGACATTTTTTAAACGTATCATTTTTTTAGACATGTTTGTTTTTGCCATGTAGCTGATTTTAAATCTGTTGTATGGGTTGGAATCTTGGAGAACCATGAAATCTATCATCTACAAGATAGAAGTATTTATCAACAGGTGTCTACACAGAATACTTCGCATTCATTGGCCATACAACATCAGTAACAATCTATTGTGGGAGCGAACAAACCAGCTTCCAGCTGAGGAAGAAATTAGGGAGAAGAGCTAGAGGTGGATAGGAAACATATTGGCGAAAGTACTGAAATGCGTCAATAGATAATCCCTCACTTGGAATCCTCAATGCTAAAGAGAAAGAGGATGAACAAGGAACACATGATGTCGAGAAATAGGGAAAGATATGAGAAGAATGAACAAAAATTGGACAGAACTGGAAACGGGAGCCCAGAACACGGTAGGTTGAAGAATACTGGTCTGCGGCCTATGCTCCATTGGAGATAACAAGCATAAGTAAGTAAGTAAGTAAGTAAGTAAAGATGACTTTCAATGAATCAGGTGTTGCATTGAAATTATGATTGTATAATTAGCAGAAATATTACCACATTTAAAACCAATGCCATTTACATAAAATGACGTCATATGGTGCTTTGAACTGAGAAGTTATGCCATCCAATACCATAGAAACAGGTGACCAAAGTAGTTATATCATAACACATGTAATTTTTTTTAATCATCAATATGCATTTTGTCAATTACAGTACCATGATTTCGGTGCAAAGATACTATACTAAACGAAGTTCGCAAATTGCACAGTGTATTTAGAGTTTCGTTTATTTTTTCCCTAAACAAAGACCAGGTTTTCTTTGGATATTTGCTTAACTTTTTTATATGTATATCTTCGAAAATAATTAGTTTTACGCAGATTAGTTCTAAAACAAAACAGAAGAAACTTAAAACTCTGACAGTTTTTGAAATTGTTGAATTATCTATGAAAAACTATCAAGTTCCTGTGAAATAATTCAATTGAACAATTTTAGATACTGTTTCATGGTAAAGTTATTAGTTTGAAATTGTATTGTGCATAAAAGCAGCAGGATATCAGATAAAGAAAACCAACAACCATAGACATAAATAATTCGCTTTCAGATTTCAAGTCGGAATGGAATTCGCAATCGACAGGAACAGAAAAAAACACTCACGCAGCTAACTTTCACACTTCGCCAGTAGAACCTTCGGGGCTACTGCCGGTCCCAAGCCCGGGTAAAGGAGGAGGGTTGGACATGGGGTTGGCGACCCCATTCCGTCAAAAACTAACTTGGCAAAAAAACGCTAACCAGAAAAAATAATTCAAACCATTTTAACTCTGCCCTGGGAGTTGGAAGAAGAATTATGACGTCTCGTGATGAAAGCCGAGTTCCCTCGGAAGTCACGGGGCTGATGCCTCTTCTGACAACCAGAGCAACCATTGTTTTAGGTACATGGAACGTTCGTACATTGTGGGAGACTGGAAGACTATTTCAAGTTGCGGCAGAAATGAAAAGATACAACCTCGAGGTGCTTGGAATCAGTGAAACACATTGGAAACAAGTAGGACAACTGAGACTAGCTTCAGGGGAACTGCTGTTATACTCTGGTCATGAAGAGGAAAATGCTTCACATACACAAGGAGTTGCACTGATGCTGTCCAAACATGCACAAAAGGCATTGATAGGATGGTTATCTCATGGACCCAGGATCATCAAATCATGCTTCAAAACAAAACAGTTGTCTACGCAAAATACTTCGTATTCGTTGGCCAGACACCATCAGCAACAACGTACTGTGGGAGAGAACAAACCAGATTCCAGTGGATGAGGAAATCAGGAAGAAGCGGTGGAAGTGGATAGGACACACACTACGAAAAGCACCGAACTGCGTCACGAGACAAGCCCTCACATGGAACCCTCAAGGCAAAAGGTAAAGAGGAAGGCCAAAGAATACATTACGCCGAGAAATAGAGAAAGATATGAGAGGAATGAACAAACATTGGACAGAACTGGAGAGGGAAGCCCAGGACAGAGTTGGTTGGAGAAAACTGGTGAGCGGCCTATGCTCCATTGGAGGTAACAGGCGAAAGTAGTAAGTAAGTAACTAACTTCAGAATAAAATGTAACAATTCCAAGGTACTTTTGATGTGGTTACCTAGTAGAACTAATCTATTATCGCTTAGCAATTACTTACTTACTTACGCCTGTTTCCCGCAAACGGAGCATAGGCCGCTGACCAACATTTTCCAACATTCTACTCTATCTTGGGCAATGCCTCTTAGTAGTATTCGTAATTATTAGAAAAAATGTTGACCTCAATGACCTTGAATTAAGTTAAAAAATAAAATACTTCTTGTTTATTCATCTAATATAATCGTTCTGCATCATTTAAACAAAATACTTTCAATGTGTCATGAAGGCATTTTGTGGTTTCATTATTTATTATTTTTATGATACGTACTTTAATTTATTGTTAAAAAAATTACTACGCCCATTTACTACTTTTTAAATGATTTGATTGAAAATGTCAAATGTTTCTATGAACTAAAAGAAAACAATTTCTCAATTACAATAAGCCTTCATCAATGTCAAATCTATGCTACATATTGAGTAAACAAATTTCCCATAAGTTTGTTTTTCATTAGAAAAATTCTTTTTATTTTGACAAAACGAAAAACGATGTTTGTTTCGACTTTGATCTGTCTCTAGTTTAAGCTTTAGATTTGCTTTTCTGCATGACACATTTAAGTTATATACTGAACTGAATCCAATTGCATTTCATAGTATAACAATATTTTGTGAAAAAAAAATAAAAATCACTCAGAACAAAGCAACCAAAAACTTACACTTCTGTGATTAGTTAGTAAGTACAGAAAAGTGATCAATAAGTAAATAAATAACTGATAGACTAACTCGAAACTCGTTCAATTCTCAGTGATGCATAGTTTAGTTTATGTTCAATTGCGCTGAGAGGGTTAACCATCTATTTGTTTTCTATGTTCACTAATACTACTACTAGTATACTACTACTACTACTACTGTGGTGCGAGCTACTTATAAGTAGTATATGACGTCATTGTCAACGTAATGTCTGGCAGCAGAAAATGGGGGAAGATCAGGAAAGGAAGAGTTAGAAAACAATGGAATTTGTGTATGAAACGCATGAATAGTGACAATGGATTGATTTTTTGCAACAGGAACAGTCCAGTTCGATATGATGAACTGATATTTTGCAAATTAGCGATTTACGATATGGTTTTCCGATTTTACTGAGTAACTCTGTAATTTTCGTTAAATACAATCCGGTTGCCCCACCTGTGTTCTCGTTCACTACTACTACTACTACTACTACTACTACTACTACTACTACTACTACTACTACTATTACTACTACTCCTACTACTAACCTTAACTAAACAGTTAAACATAATCATTTAGTAGATGGGTAGGTTTGGTAATAAGTAGTTGATTTCAGTAATATTTTATCAAAAACAAGAATATTATTGTTTTTTCTTTAGAAAGAAGCAAAAACCTAGAAAAACCTAATCAATTTAGATGTTAGTCAAGTATGAAAATTTGTTAGTACACTTCAAAAAAAAAACACAATTAGGTTGAATAGAATCGGTTTCATGTAGTAAACAAGTTGACTAGTAAATAACTTGAGTCTGAGGAAAATAACAACAATTCTTAATGTTTAGTGTTTATGAATGATTAGAGATTTCCGTTCAATTTTTTTGGTGGATTAATAGATATGAACTACAAAATAAGCTGACAGTTAGGATAGGAAGTCTGCCTGAATGCTCTATAGTTATTTTTTTCCACGACAATTCCCTGGCTGAATTCAGTTCGTAACAAAAGTAAATTTTACATAGTCAGGTAAACAGAAACTAAGGTTAAGCCATTCATGATAATCTTACTATGAGATCTTTTCAATTAGACTTTAACATTTTGTACAATGAAGCGAGAACAAATCTGCTAGACACTGTAGTCAAAATAAAATACAAAGAGTCATATGATATTTTTTCTAAGGACAATTACTTGTACTATTATTATTATTATTGTTGTTATTACGCAACTGTATTATACAATGCATGAACTGGAAATTCAAAAAAACAAGGTATTTTTCAATTAGAGTTTAATGGAGATTGGTGTTTTCTGCACATTGAAATCATCAATCAATCATTGTTATAGACCAACATTAGGAAACTGGAAGCACTAAAAGACACCCGTTTCGTCCTGGTATGGAAATCATCAGCAGCGCACATCCTGCACCTCGCAGGATTGGAGCCCAGGACCTTCGGACTTATGCGTGATTGCCTAATCTCTGGACTACCGGGCCGGCATTCAGTAGTGTTAATGTCTAACTCTGATCAATCTAGGGATTTCACGCAACTTCACTCATTTGTCTTTGGTAGTTACTACCTACAACCGAAAGAGCTGAACTCCACCAGTCACGTCTTCTCACCAGAACTCCAAGAACTTACTTCTGGAGCTAGTCACTAGTAAGCACATTTTACAATTTTTTAATTAGAGTTATGGAGATTAGTGTTTTTGCACAATAAAATAGAAACAAGGTATTTGAAATGTTCGGAAAAAAGAGTGTAATCGACTGCATAGGAATCTTTGGTTATTCGCCTGAAAACAATGTAAATATTTCTGATGAATTACATTCATTGGTCGATTGACTAAGATTGATATATATATATATATATATATATATATATATATTTATTTATTTATTTATTTATTTACACTACATTAAATCTGTAAGACTGAATGATTACAACTTAGGCTAATAGATGAATGGTCTTTTACTTTAACCCGTCAAATAAATGAGAAATCCTGTCAGAAAAAAATAATGTGTAAAAATTGGAAAACTTTTAAATGACTTCTTGATTTTCGCGTACTTTGACTATTTTTGGAATATTAAAGATTACCATTGTGAAAATTAGAACAACATAGATAATAAGTGAAAAATATTGTTGTTTTCAATTAGATTCTCATCAGCTTTCATCCTCAAATATACATGAAACTGTTAACCAATCAAGGCGATTCCAGTCAATAATCACAATAGATTACGTTACTACACATGATAGGCAAAAGTACAAGTTAATAATAGTTAGAGGACACAGGTTTACTGATAGTAGAAAGAATGATAAAATACGGTAACAAACATGTTTGTCAAGAGGTCATCAGTGGAAACAGTAAGCCAAACGTCAACAAATAGACTTAAAATTTGACTATTATTTATAAAAAAAACTAGCTATAATAACTTCAGAAATGTATAGTGTTTCATGTGATGTATACAGTAAAACAAATGTCAAGACAGTTCTATTGTTTGGAGCGGAAACATGGAGAAATACGAAAGGTATCATCCAGAAGATACAAGTGTTTATTATCAGTTGTTTACGCAAAATACTTCGTATTCGTTGGCCAGACACCATCAGCAACAACGAACTGTGGGAGAGAACAAACCAGATTCCAGTGGAGGAGGAAATCAGGAAGAAGCGGTGGAAGTGGATAGGACACACACTACGAAAAGAATCCGACTGAGTCACAAGACAAGCCCTCACATGGAACCCTCAAGGCAAAAGGAAAAGAGGAAGGTCAAGAAACACATTACGCCGAGAAATAGAGAAAGATATGAGAGGAATGAACAAACATTGGACAGAACTGGAGAGGGAAGCCCAGGACAGAGTTGGTTGGAGAAAACTGGTGGGCGGCCTATGCTCGACTGGGGGTAACAGGAGTAAGTAATACAGTAAAACACTATTTGTCTATTTTTAAGTTACTATTAAAACAGTTTAACAAAGAAAACTGTCTAGTACTGTAATATGGATTGAGTTCAGTGAGATAAATGTTAAAGATTAAAATGCACTAATTAGACATTTCAGCTTAGTATAATATTTCTTACCAGTGCACACTCATGAATCCATCATGAGCTGAACTCACATTTTCAAATAGTTTTCTTTAAAATCTCAAAAAAAAACAACGTAATCTGAATCAAGTTTGTCAATATTCAATTAACTGAAATAGAACGAAACATATCTCGTAGTCTCCACTGTTAGCTGTATTTCACTTGTTCTCTACACAAATAAAAAACATCTCCGTTTACATAGTTTAAACAAAGAATAGAATGATTCACATGATGAAATTTCAATTTGCTCATTTTCATAAGATACACTTTTATTGATAAACAATTCAGTGTAATGAATAATTACGTCTAGATTGACTGTTTCTAAAACAAAACGTCCGAATCAATAATACCATGTAAAGTCTGTAGAAATTGTTCGATCTGCAGATAAATTGATTTCATTTCGAATTGAATAGTTTTAATTATGAAACACTTATTACCTTTCTGATCAATATAATCAACAACAAAAAAGACTTTTGATAGAGTTTAAATCTCCCAGTACAAGAATACAATTTATTCAGCTGATCGACAAATCTTCACTTTTAAAAACTCAAAAGTCTATTTGTCATGCAATAACTCTTTAGGCTTGATAATGATTAAAAATAAGGTAAAACATAATTTTGGTTTAATTTTAGATTGATTGATTGATTCACGAAAGAAAAAAACATTTTTCTTCTAAATTACTGAATCTTCATCAGATAGTTTACACTTTTAACTACATTCAACTGATATGTTAATTTGTGTACTACTTTTGATAATAATAGACGTAGACAACCCGGTTAGGGTCCGCGAGAAGATAATAATCGATGGTTAGAGACCTTAAACGGCAGGGCTCAAAATCGTTTGCAATGGCACAGGTGCATCGACTCTTTGTGTTCTCTCAAATTCTAATCTTCTGAATTCCTCATCATTTCTATCTTGCTCTTTCTAAATTTATCTCACTGAATTATACTTCTCAAATCATATCTTCAAACCCTAATCTTCTCTATTACTGCTAATACTTCTACTATCGCTACTACTATGCTGATGCGGTATGGCAACCTGAACTGATGTACGTAAGTACGAAGTTCTGCGTCGTTACTGACTAACTGACTGATAATAATAATATTCGTTTTTAGCTTAGTAATTAATTGTACCTTGAAATCATGAATCAGTCAATGTTAGAACCCTGCAAACACTGAATGGCGGTTTCGTCCTGGTATGGAACTCATAAGCAGTGCATATCCACGACTCCTGCACCTCACAGGATTCGAACGCAGGACCTTGTCTTGTGCGCGAACACATAACCTCTGAATCACTGAGCCTGCATCCACCGGTGGTAATGTCTAACTCTCATAAATCTACAGATTTTGCGCGACCTCAACCATTTTCTTCGCCAGTTATTGCCTACATCCGACACGGTCAAACTCCACTGGTCACTCCTTCTCACTAGAACTCCAAGAACTAGCTTACGGAGCTAGTCACCAGTGAGCATTAAATTATGATTCATTCATGATATCAAGTAAAAACTATAATCTCCACAATACTCTAGAAATCAATGTTATTTTATTAAAAATAACACTTTTCTTCATATTTTAGCAACTCATAAAAGCACAAGAATAAACAAAGAAGAAAAACATTTATAAATGAAATTTTGAAAATGAAACAAAAAATTCATAATTTATTCAACAGTAAATATATATATATATATTGGTTCAATGTATCAATGTTTAAAATAATTTTTACTGTAATGATTTATGATCATTTGTGATCATTTGTGATTATTATTAGTAATAATTATCGTTTATATCAATATTAATACATTTTATACATCATAGTTATGATAATGATAGCGTTTGTCATATTCCAAATCTATTTATCTTTGTAATAAATATTATACATGAACACGGACAACTATAATATAAAATTTTCACTTGAAAATTTAACTACTGACTAGATTGTGAATTTTAAAATATTAAAGATTCCCATTGTGAAAATTAGAACAACACAGATAATAACTGAACAATATGGTTGTTTTCAATTAGGTCGTCATCTCAGGCTTTATACTCGAACATTCGTCACTATTTATCATGAAAATGTTGAACCAATCAAGTCAGTTTATGATAGATAGATAGATGGATAGATTTTGATTAGCAGTACA